>JAATLQ010037897.1:11389-61452 GCA_013421005.1 Heliconius erato x Heliconius himera | reverse complement strand
GTATATATTATATAAAACACTTCCGTAACTGATTGACTGAAAGACAACGTGCATCCATAACTATTAAATGTTTTTTATTTGGCATATTAGTGCCTAGAGAAGAATGAGAAAGCACCAAGAGAGGAATTTCCGAAAGTTTTACGGAAACGCGAGAAACAAAATTTTAAGTTTATAGATCATGCTGACGAAGTCCCTAACCACAACAAGTTATATATAAAGTATATTAGAACTGTGAGATAATATAACATAATATTTTTAAAAAAGCTTTTATGTATGGAATGTATTTAAAATGTTTTTAAAATCAAGCTTAAAATAAACTCAGATACCAAATAATAGTTTATAAATCCATATCTATATATAAATGACGTTGGGGTCCGCCACTTTATAAGCAATATCTGGAATTCAGCAGAATGCGGAGCTAAATCGTGAAGCTGTATTTTTTATTTCAAATAACTAAAACAAAAAACCTCGCTAGACGATTTTACAGCTAAAAAGCTGGAAAAATTTTGACTACCAAATAAACCACAACAATTTCAACGAATATTTTATGACCCAAACTAAACAAGGATTCGAACATTTAACTAAGTGTCAATTATTTAAGATAGGTTACAGAGCTTAAGGATTTGTGAGTCTGTGGGTGAGTACTGTACTTGCCTTACGGTCGTTATGACATTGTTTATATGACATGTGTCATCGTAAGTTAAAATAAGGCTTAGGTCTGGTCAATTATTGTGGATTTGAGTAACTTAAAAATGTAGGTTTGTTATTTTAATACTATATTTTCATCAAGCATGTGCGCCTATTTAAAACTGTTCTGATCAAAGCCTTTCTTAACTAGACTATACACTAAGATTATAATGGGTGTAAAAACACCCTATTTTAAAAGTAACGAAATTATTAATGAAAAAAAAATGTTGATACAATATCAATATATGGATAATTTTGAAGTGGTTATGGAATCATTAAATAAATAACAATTTATGATAATATAATAATTATTATTATTACTAGACATTTAAAAAAATCCTTATTACAAACTTGCTTATATTTTCTAAAAAGTATTTTTATTTCCACCCTTCTTTACTTATTAACGCTTGTAATAACAATTAAAAAAAAACTTCTATTTCGACCATTACTTTTTACTTACGTACGTACGTACGTACGTATACAAAACTGTTGAAACAACGTAAACATCCGGTCTTCAACATTTATAGTCAATTGAATTAACCACAACTGTATTTAGAAACTTTCCTAATTAAGAACTAAGATCATCACTATTGATATATCGATGCAAACGAACGATATGAATTTTATTAAGTTTTATCTATAGATATGTTATCTTTATCTAATTACTATTCAAATTTACAACTCCCATATGTAATATCATTAACCTGTAATGAGAGGGCAGTTAAAATTTTATGATTACGCCAACGGGTAAACTAAATACAAGAAGGTGTTAAGATATGCATTTTTTATTGTGAGAAAAAATCTGTCGATGATTCGGATGGGCGCAGTGGAACAGTGTATGACTGTATACGGGATGGTATTAGGTTCTACCGGAAAGACTTTCGAGAGATCACCTTTTTTTATCTAGTTTGCTGAGACAAAACCAACTTTTCAAATTTCCAAAATCAAAAGTAAAAATTCGAACGTAAGCCTTATGTATATAATTTATATCACATGAAACATGAAAGAAATGTATAATGAGGTGGTGGTGCAGGGGTGTGTGCATAAGCGTTCGTCTATAAACGTAACGGTTGTGGGTTCGACTACCACTCACATATTCAACAATTTTCATTTTCTCCAACATTGGTAACAAGTCAAAACGCGGCGTTGAGTTCCGCCACTCAACACGCTGGGAAACGGGCTGTTTCGATATTTCATAAAAATAAAAGAAAATAAATAAGAAGTAAAATTGTCACGGAAAAATATAATATCTAAATAAGTGCTTTAATATATACAATTATTCGTATAATAATATTTTTATATATTATTAATATATACTAAGTAAGTAGAGATACCGTATAGCTTAATAATATTAAGCTTTTAAGCTTTAAATGCTATGATTAGTGAAGTAGTGATAAATCTTGCGCAATGCTGATACCTGGCCGTTGAAATATCTTGGCAATAAAAACACAGAGACGGACTACACGTGCTTGTAATATTTGGATATAGATAGATTAAATACTGAGGATAGAAATGACTTATGTTATAATATAATAATAATAATCCTTAACTTCTATCAGTTAATAAAAACATAGATAGCTATTGCCCTTATTTGAATACATAAGAGTTTTGAACCTGCTTACTCAGAGGAGACAATTCGATGCCAGTAAAGTGCGCCATTTAAAATCCCCATACATTAGTACTTGAGTTTATATTTGAAAACATAAATTTAATAGATTAATCATAAAGTTACTTAACCCGCCTATATATAAATGTTAATAAGTAGATTATAAATTTTAATTACTATTATTATAAAAAACTTCGCCATTGTATTGAACCTACGACCATCCAGATACAGATTGTTTAACTTAAACTTACTAATACAATCAAGGTTTATGAAATATTGACTGGTAAGCGGAGAACTGATTTTTTCTACTTATAATGCTAATTTTATCCTAAAATGCTTATGAATTTAAAAGTAACCGAAAAAATATATCTTATAAGTTAGCCTTTCTGTAACTGTTCATAATCTATGACAACTATCGAGACCGCTGCAGGCGTTTCGGACGATGTAGGCCGAAATAATTTAATTAGTTCAAATAATTATTAAAGGTGCCATTGGTACAGCAGTGTCTGGCTGTATAATATGGTTGCGGGTTCAATTGGCGACAATTATAATATCAGCTTCAGTAAGTAGGGAATATCTCAATTTTCTCCGCTGACCCGGCTTTATATTGCTAATGAGATAATTAAGAAAAATAACAGCGGTACCCATTGATGCTGTCTTATGATCTTACTTTTCTATTGATTTTATAGACCCGCTATATCTTATCGTTGATCTTTGTTTTTAGATAAGATAACATTTAGATTTAATGTGTATGAGAATGTTTTTGTTTGTTTGTTGATGAAACAAGAATGTTGTACACTAAATAATTAGATACCTAAATTTCATTCCAGTGTTATAATTTATAGTTTCTGTAGTTATTCCATTTTGTCAGTAATATAAAATTTGAACGTTATATATCTATTTTTTGACAGTGTTACTGCGTGACTGACCAAGCCGAAATTTCGCTGCGTAGAACGCTGAAAGCACGAAGAATCCTTGGAGAGTGTGAATATATACTTTTTTAGCACTATCCCGCATATAGCACGTTAAGACACGCCCCTGGCCGCGAATAGGAACGCTGTGCTTTGTCTTCTTAAAAATAATTAAATCTCTTAGGACGGAATCGAACCCATAACCGTCGCGTTTACGACGCAGACGCAGACGCAGACGCAGTACCGCTACGGCACTACGGCTTTTAAGTTAAGATTTTTATAGATAGAAATTATATTGTATAAATTATTCCAACGTCCCCGACTCGGTAAAAATATACTATGAGTTCCGCCACTCAACAAGCAGAGTACATAGTGTCTTGACATTCAGGTTCTTTCTGCCTGACAGTAATACTCGGTGATCATTTACCATCACCATTTGACCTGTGATGAATAAAAAAAAACGTAAAGCTAAAAAAATATATACTATTCTTTAAAGCTTCCCAATATAATTTTAACCATTTTCTAAGCTTTCAAGCATTTTAAGACCATTTTTTTTAACAGTAATTTCTATGGAGTACATATAATCAAGTTTTACTATCATCGTTTCAATGAGATAGATAAGTGTTGTGTAGTTTGTCCTAACGCTAATACTCGAGATTATAAGACCGTCGAGAATGTCACCCAGCCTGTTGCCTAACGAACTCAACCTGTTCTATGTTAGAAGCAATGCTTGATAATGTACTGGTGAGTTTTGATCTTATGTTGGTACCTACTTATATGTATAGAGAAATATTATAAACTATTAGAATGGAAAAATCTATAATAGCAAGTGTTACATAACATTATAGGTACTTTCATTTGTTTTTTTTTATCATAATGCTGTAACCCGTTAATTGTAAGATAAATAGTAAGAACCTACGCTTATGACTCTACGTTCCCATGTACTTCTCAAAATGATAGTTTTTTTAGCGCTGTATCCCCCACAGCAGGGAAGGCAGAGGGAACCTAGTGTTAACATACTTCGTTCCTCACTTTCCACCGAATTATAGATGCATTGCTCGTTGAGTGGCGAAACTGAACGCTGCGCTTTGTCTCGAAACCAGATCAAGAAAGCAATTAAGATATTTAATATTTCATTATCTCGAGTAGGAATTGAACTGATAACTTGTCACGTCTACATTCACACTTTAGCGCCCCTGTGCCACGACTGGCCTCATAGGCCCTGGTTTGGCCTTTTTTTTATTAGAAAATAATTATTTTGTCCTAATTTAATACCACTGTGCATAAACAGTCTTTAGCTGTTAAAACACTAGAAATTATTACAAAATATATGCATATTTTATGTTGACAAATTTTTATATAAAAAAATGTACAAAATACATATCGAAAAATAATTTATTTTTAAGTAAATTTTATAACTAACAATAGTATTGTAGCATAACAATATCAAACAAGCACTTCAAGCTTACGTCTATCAATAAAGATATGAACAAATATATTATTGGTACAATCATGTAATATCAAGAACTTATATTGGCATAATCTTATTAGTACCATCAATAAAGCTTCAGCTAAGAACTCAGAGATACTTCGATGTCATAACAAGGGGTAATAGCCTATAGGAACGGATCCATATTAGGACAATGAAAGAAATTGTTTATTTTAGCTTATTTCTAGTAATAAGTAAAGATAAAGAGGCCAGTCGTACAGGCGTGTGACTGTAAGCACGACGGGTTGTGGGTTCGATTCGTAATCAGGGAAATAAAATACTTAATATTTTAATTTTCTCACTCTGGTAACAAGGCAAAAAAATATTATATTTAATTTTTGTATTTAAAAGTATTTTTCATCACATTATAAGCTCTTAATTTTAACATGTATTGTTTTAACCAGATTCCATTGTGCCACAGCTGTTTTAAAATGTAGTTTTATCTTTGCACTTTTTTACCTTCATGCTGTGTGTGTGTGTGTGGCAGTGTCTTAATTGGAACCTAGTGTTGACACACACTCCGTTCTCATTAAGACACTGCCGTTGCCCACGTTTCGTGGAATTATAGAAACATTGCCTTTTGAGTGGAGGCATTCAACTGAACACTTTGCATCGTTACCAAAACGAGGAAATGAAAAAAGTAAATATACCTATCATTGCCCCGAGCGCGAATCGAACTCAAACTGCTGCGTTTATAGTCACACACTTATGCCACTGCGCCACGACGACCTCTTTACTAAAAATTTATAAAACGTGTAGAAAAAAAACAAAGCTACCACATTCATAATCCTGTGAATAATCAATACAAACAGACACAATACATTTAGTAAAATCCGACCAAATATAAGAGCACTCCAGTTATAGGGCACAACAATAAAATTCGTCGTAAATAAAAATAGTTGTATTTATGCGTGGTCGCGCTTCGATATCAGAAATCACTATTTAGACTATCATAGAAATGTCGATACATTTGGATTTTCCCACTGCATCAAATATATAGAGGTCATAAAAAGAGGCTCGAAGTAGGACTCGTAAAAATAGATTTAAAATTGTTTGCAATTTTCCTATTTTTGCTACTTTTACTGGGGATATGAGTTTTCCTTCTTATTGCTGTGCTTAGATCAGATGTTTAAGTTGATACTATTTACATTTTACAGTTCGGTTATAATATATACTTATATTATAAAGCGAAGTATTTGTTAGAAGTTAAAGCGAAGTAAAGTTTGTTTGTTTTTTAAAATTAGATAGATATTAGAAACAAAAATATTTTTTTAAATATTTGTTACTCCGAACATATAAAAAAATCTGATTTTTAATCATTGCAGGTCAAATACTTCCGAACGCATAAAAAAATATTGAAACTACGAAAAAAGCTTCTTGTAGCTTCTTGTATCTATCTACATTTTGTAATTAAATTATATATACATTATTTTCTCCACATATCCACTTCCACTGGTGGGCTGTTAGAGATTTCATATAGGGAAAAGTCCATCTTTGTAAAGTAAATGTTTTTGAATGTTGTTTTGTTATGTTTTAGTGCAATAAATAATAAGGCGCAAAGGCACAAGCATGCTTCTATAAACGCGACAAGCTGTGGGTTCGGTTCGCACTGAAGTATTTAAAATTTATTTTACTTCCTCATTCTAGTAACAAGGCAAAATGGGATGTTGAAGTTTACCACTGCCTCCACACACAATCCCACCAGAATTCGGTGGAAAGTGGGAACGAAAGTATCTTAATGGGAACGGAACGCTTCACATTAAGTTATCGGGTTCCCTCTGCCTAAAAAAGTTATAGTAGGTCACTGTTTATTTTCTCCTACAACGGATCTACCGCATTTTATTAATTATATTATACTAGCACAAATTTCATTACACATACCTACTCCAGGTTTGGAGAGACGACAGATCGTATATCATCATCGCATCTAAACTTATACTTGAATTTATTTTTCTTGCCATAAAACGACGTGAAATTATTTGGGGTTGCCATCTGTAAGCGGTTGGCTGTCAAAAAAATAACGTTTCACATTCAAAAAGAATTATAGGAATGAAGATTGTACGTGCTGTCGCTAACCGAGGGGACTTGGTTAGCTTTTTGCACGGAAGACGGTAGCGCCAAGTTTTTATCGTTATAATCGTGTAAGTATCAATATTGTGATTAGTTTAAACAATAATATTTTATATCTTCCGTCAGAACGAGAGACAGTGGTAGTTGTGGTCTGTATGACATATTTTAAATATTTTATTGTAAATATTTTTCTATGTGTTTGATATATTGTAGGATTATGTTTGTGGGAAAATTGTTGTAGATAATAATGTGCTTTATTAATATTTATAGTATTGTCATATAATAGTTGAAGGTTGAATTGAATAGGTTCAATCTCATATTGGGGGATTCTTTATATGAACGGTTGTTTATATGGAGGATTGTTTATACGAACCCACAACGTCGTATTTATAGTCGCATGCTTGTGCCTTTGCACCTTATAACAAATTAAATTGTAAAATTTAGAGGAGCTTAATGTCTTTTGGGTTGTTGCCTTACTTTGAGACAGGCATCGTATTTTGAGTGGCGGAACCCAACTTCGCGATTAAAAAGAGGATAATGATAATAATATAGATGTTTCCATGACTGACTGTCGGCTGACTAGGCATCTTAATCTTTTTCTATACAATATACATATGAAAAATATACCTATAAGTTATTGATCAAAATCAAATCAAATCAGCTTCACGCTGTATCCCGCACACAGCAGGGTAGGCAGAGGGAACCTAGTGTTAAGACACTCCGCTCCCCACTTTCTGCCGAATTCTGGAGGTATTGCATGTTGAGTGGCAGAACTCAACGCCGCGCTTAACCTCGACACCAGAGCGAAGAAATGGAAATATAAATTTAAGTAAATATTTCATCTTCTCGAGTGGGGATCGAACCCATAACCAGTCGGTTTTACAGTCACACTTCGTGCCACTGCGCCACCACTGGCCTCACTGGTTATTGATTATTTTACATATATTCATATCTAAACATGTAAAGTTAGATTCATTGAATTCTTCGTCCGGGGCAATAAAGCGTGATCGTCGCGCACGTACTCGCGGGCCCCCTCAACTTCACGCACGGCCTCGTTCTCCTATAACATCTTATGTTGAGGACTTCTACTTTACGTGGCTTTGTCTTGATAAGTTTTTATTGTATTCTACTGGTAAGAGAGAGTGAAGAGATATATTTTAAAGTGTTTTTACACACTAATTCTTTAATTCCAAAACGGCCTAAGTGCTTTTAAATCCAAAATGCTTACTACTTATAATATTAAATTATATGATTTCTATATTATTAAATTGACGGAGATTCGTATTAGTATCTACATTGAGTCGTTTTAAAATCTAATATAATAAAAAAAATTAAAAGTTAAAAAAACAAATTATGATTTATTTGTTAAAATCATCTAACCTTTCCTAAAAATATGAGATACGTAAAAATATATCAAAATTCCAAATCAACATCACCTGAAAGAAGAAGTTTTCGGTTGTAAGTGGTCCGCCTCACTACTGCTACGATTTGACATCGATTCTTGTATTGCGATAAAAGACTAAGTGAAAAGATTTTTATCCTGTTAACTTTTAATTCATATGGATACATTCCTTTTTTTTATTTTTGATAAGATAACTAGCGACGCCATCTTGGGTAGGAGCACAAGCGTGTGACCATATACTCGTAGGCTCAATTCCCACTCGAGGATTCTTTAAGGATTTTCCCCACAGTGCCATAACTGGCCTCAACTTTTCTATTTAACTTAAATTTTCTATTTAAAATTGTAAATTATTGGACAAATTCAGCCAAATAACTCCAAACGCTGCTACTCATACCTTGTACTGGCCCAAGTATCTTAGTGTAATGGTGTGACCGATAGCATATCTTACTATTCAGTGCACGTCCAGTTCAGAGAAATTACGCGCCGCTCCCGTAGGATCCCTAACGCCGATTCGGTCAATCGATGCCTCTCCCTAGAGCCGTGCGTTTGCTTTAAGAAACGAAAACACTATTTAAGTTGATCATTTTTCATTTGAATATTAGACGAAGGATTATATGTAAGTAAGTATTGGGCTATAGGATAGACGAAATTCGTGTATCGTATATAATATTGGAAAATAGTAATATTTAGTGTAGCCCACTTTCCGCCAAATTTTCAAATGTTGGGTGGGGAAATGAAAATATATTAAATAAAATCATTACACCGAGTGAGAATCGAACCCACAACCGTCGCGTTAATAATTAGGTGCGGTCCCAGTGTGCCACGGTCATCTGTGCCACGACCACGACCGTCTATGCTATGACACAGATTTGTAATATTTGTAATGTAGACTTAAGAATTTTGTCTTTTATTAAGGTAGAATGTAGAGGACATACTTTTTATTTTCTTTTTCCAGAAATGCATTAGAAATCCATTTGCGCAGAGGCCCAAAGTGCAAAATCGACTGGTTGTGAGTTAGATCCCCACTCGAGGACATGAAACATTTATTTATATTTTTTCATTTCTTCGCCCTGGTGTCGAATCAAAGCGTGGCGTTGAGTTGCGAGCGGAAAATGCAGTGTCTTAACACTACGTTGCCTCTACCTATCCTGCTGTGTGCGGGATACAGTGTGAAGCTGATATACATCTCATTATTTCAAGTCCCACTTAGGATAATTACGAGATAGACAGTGAGATCCAAATGTGATGACGTTATACATATTATATCATTAACTAAGCATTTTCTTCTACGTACAGAAACGAGCTATTAAAAAATCTAGATCCTACATGATTGGATGTAAGTTATGAGACAATCACGGCGACATCACATTTGAATAACGCAATAAAAAAACTATAAAAATTTATTTGGTGACCTTAGCATTTTCAAAAACGCTAATAAATAGGAAAATGGATGGTATTGACTAATAATGTTGGTAATAATATTAGCGCATGAAAATAAGGCCGTCGTAGTGCGGCGGCTCGGTGTGACTATAAACGTGACGATTGTGGGTTTGATTTCGACTCGGGGGAAAGATATATTTTCCGCCTTTTAACACGCAGTGTTTCGAAATTTCAAAGAAAGGTATAAAAGAGAGGAGAGAAAGAAATTTTGTGTTTTAATATTAGATTCCCTCTGTCTATCCTGCTATATAAAAAATATAACGTGAAGCTCCAAAAAATAATAATATATATAAAAATTTTGAAAACTTTGTATGTTTTAGTTTAACGTGAACCTGGGACTCTTAAATAAAAATATTGCACATTTAAAATAGTCGATATGGTACTAAAATTCTTAATATTTTAATATGTTTAGAAATAATTATCTACATTATAATACATATTCACGTTTGTCTTATATTTTAATTTTTCAATTGTTACTTTGAAAAAATGTAGTAACATATTGCTGTTTCCCGATTTACATAATTGATTTATTTTCTTTATCTTAGTAGATCAAACCAGAAGCGTAAAAAAATAATAAAAGATTAGAGCGAGTTTGAATCCATTACTCTAATTTAGTACAACGACAATTACTAAAAAAACGACAATACGTATATCTAAAAACATTATCTGTTTGAAAATTGAATGATAGTATTTTTAAATATTTTTTTCAGCTTCATTCGTTGTATTCCGCATATAGCAAGGTAGACAAAAAAAACGTAGTGTTGAGACACGAAGTTTCGCGTTCCACTCGAATTAGAAATAATATGTTTTTAACGACTGGACTTAACTCAGTGCATCAAAGCGAGGAAATTAAATAATCTCATCTTACTTAAAGTGGAAACCGAACTCACAACCATCTCGTTGACAGTCACCACACACACAGTGGTCTTATAGTATACGTTTAAAGTAATAATACATTAATTTTAATAGCCCAAGCTCAAAACTGGTTTCTTCGTCCCTTAGTGACCAAATCTAGCAATAACACAATCGTTTATTTAATTAATCACCAACAAATATTTGATTTTGCGGTTCTAAAATTTTTATATTGTAATAAATAAGTTGGCTACGGACAGATGAGTTGAGACATTCAATTTTATTAGTGTATCCATTTTTACGATTTTTACTATAAAACTACTATAATGATTAAGAATATGAATAATTTATTACTTTGTTCTTTTGTAAAATTAATATGATAATATAGGAATTGGTAATTTGTTTGTGTTTGTTAGTAAAAGTGAAATTTAATTCTGCTTATATTATTCTTCTTGAGGCCGGTCGTGGCGCAGGGGCACAAAATGTGACTGTAAAATCGACTGGTTGTGGGTTCAATCCTCATTCGAGGAAATGAAATATTTATTTATACTTCCATTTCTTCGCTGTGGTGGCGAGGCAGAGCGCGGCGTTGAGGTCGTTGAGGTGCCACTCAGCACGCAATGCCTCTAGAATATGGCGGAAAATGGGAAACGGAGTGTCTTAATACTAGGTTCCCTCTGCCTACCCTGCTGTGTGCGGGATACAGCTTAAAGCTGATTTTTTATATGATTCTTTTTTGTACGTCAAATAATTTACCACACTAAAGTTTCTGCTTCAGAATTCACATACTCAACTATATAATATTATGGGTTGAATTATACATATATTGTAAAATTCAATTATTATTATCGCTTCTTCTCTTTTGGTTGAATAAAATACGTATATAAGTGACCTGTTAGTTTACTTATATCCGGATATATACATACGAGTATACCATACACTGCTTGCTGCAGGTGATGTAAAAAGGGGAATTTGTGGCTATTGCTGTTTCAAGATATAATAGGAGACTAAAAAATCTATACATATCTCTAGAAAGAGAGAGAGAGCAATCAGAAATTCTAGAAGCTTAACGTAATCTTGACTATAGACTTCCCCGATGAATTCAACAAGAAAAGATTTTTTCGAACTTCGAACCACTGTGTACTTTGTGAGACAAGACCGTTCAATGAAACAAATTTTATAATATTAGTATGAACATGAAAAAATCTTATGTTAATAGCACAATCAACATTGTAAAAAAACTAAATATGTAAGAAATTGCTCCAAATCTATGTAAGTCCTTTCTGCCGTAACTATATACATGAAAAAAATTAAAAATAAAAAAAAAACACACATCGTGTTCTCAAAGTGGAATCATAATCACGATGGCAAAATGAAACGAGCAATAACAGAAACTTATCTAAACGTATCAATATCAATATAAAATATACTTTACAAGCTTGTTTGCGCAGGAGTCGCAGCTAGGGTGACCAGTAGTTTAGATTATTAAATATTTACGTTATATAATGTGTTAGGTGAAGCGAATCCGTGGTAAATTAGCTTCATCTAAAAAAAATCACCTGGTACTGTAGTGTTATTTCACATTTTCATTAAAATAATTAAGAAATTTTTCATTTCAAACTCTTCACCTACCTATATAACGTAATATTTTTTATCTAAATATTTATATGTATCTAATCAAATAAAAAAGAAAAACAAAACATTTCGTTCCTTAATAACAAAATCTTTATTATATTTGTACTCTAGCTAAGCTCATCCGTTCAGAAGATGTGTAATAAAATAGGTACAAATTTTATATTAAATTATTTAATACGATTAATCGCATATTTTTAATATTATACATTTTTGGAAACGTAACTTTCAGATTTTGTATGTCAACTCTCAGTTTTTGTTGTGTAGTTGGACTGTGGACATTTTTCTTTTCAGGTTTATGTTTCTATATTTTTTTTTCTTAGAGTTATATTAGTTGTAAATCAGAAATACTACTGTTTGTTATTATGAGAGGAGTATTTTCCTTGTTTTGATTTTTATATTGAACAGATTGATTTTTTTTTTACTTCCAAGTCAAATATTTTATTGTAGTGCTATTTTCAAATATTTATTAAAATAGTGTTTCCTTATATATTTATTTTTTCTTTAAGCCCTTTACTTTTCATCATTGCGCAAATATATAACTCATACCTTTCTTTAAAAATATTGATGTTATATCCGTGGCCTCTCAGGCCTTATGTCCTCACTATCGTTACAAAAATTGCACGTCGGTACTTAAAGGTTAAATAACTTTATCCTGATAAAACAAAATATATGTGAACATTAGTGGAAGTGCGTGGCCTTGATCGAGTTGACTACTGCGCACTATGATACAAACCTATAGCGCGTTTAAACCTACGTGTATTTTGCTAAAATTAACTTGTATACTTATTTATCTATTTTTTATTTTATTACACGCAAACGGATGTAAATTAACATATATTTTGTTAGCAGATGATTTTTTATCCATAGCGCATAGCGAAGTCATTAGAGAGCTCCCGGTGCTGAAACTCTATGTTTTCCACCAACGCAGGTATTGAGTTGCGGAGCTGAACGCTTCGTCTTGTATATAAGTGTGAGGAAATGAAATTATAGGTCACGATGACGCCAATATTTACGTATATCTTTATATTTTTGTGTTTATTACTTGCTTTATTTCAACATAAATAAATAATATATCGATGTGAAGCTAATATCTAAATGGAGATCGATATTGCTATTCGAAGTTGTTTACAAAAAAGTGTTATAAATAATTCATTCATATAACATATGTTATACATTTTAATAAAAAAAATTAAATAGTAAATAGTTATTAAATTTTAATATAGCTATTATATATCAAATATACTGAAATATATGTAGTAAATGATTTCGACTAAAGCCTGCATTAAAGCGTTTTGTTTACACTTCTAATAAGTAAGCATAACGCGTTGTTGAGTTTCGCCACTTTTACGAAATACTTCAAAAATTTGGCTTAAAGAGAGGAACGGAGTGTCTGAGCACTAGGTACCTTCTGCCTAACCTGCGGGAAATGATGAAGATGGTTGACTAATAGGTATAATTAATGAAGTTACACCTTCTATATTAATGGTTATTACGGTTTTTAAAGTAAGAGTAATCAGTTGTCTCTGGGAATGAGGTAACATACCTATTCCACTTGACATATTATTATTTTTTAATCCTCCAAAAAGAGGGAAAAAATGTCTGACAGTAAACAAAATAAAAAATTTTGTTTACTGTCAGACATTTTTAAACCACTTTACAATGTTTTTTTTTTGGTTAAGCCATTAAATTACATACAATATTCGTTTAAACGACTTCCTATTATCAAAATTTTAAAAAAATATTTTAAATTATAGTTAACTAAACTATAAATATAGGTGGATTTTCAACAAAAAACAAAGATAAAATAATTGAATGTGTGTACTCGATCGTGATATGCGGAAGAGATCGTATCGTCGCTAATCTGAGCCGGTCACGCGTGCCAGTGTTGAAGCTGTTGATAGAAAATAATGCTAAATGTTATATAGAAAATACATAATATAAGCCATACAAGTATACTTACTTTGTAGTTGAGGACGGGCATGGCGTGTCACTGTAAACGTGACGATTGGGGCTTCGATTCCCACTCGGGGTAGTGAAATATTGTCATTTTTTACTCTAGTAGCAACATAGAGCGCAGCGATAAGTTCCCCCTCTCAACACGCAGTCTCGTAATAGTAGACCGGACACGGAGCGGAAAGTGGCGAACGGAGTGTATTAACACTAAGTTATCTCTGCTAACCTTGTCATATACGGGATGCAGCGTGAAGCTGAAAACTAAAACTTAGTCCAAAAAGACTAGCATTTTTTTTATTAGTTTCTTTAAGCTTTCTACATCGATATAATATAGATATATGTAAAATAGTTCAGTTCAGTACAGTTCTTTAATTATCATAATGTAATTTATATATTTTTTGGAAAGGCCAGTATGGTGTAAGGCACCGTCACTTAAGACCACGTAATGTCTAAATAGTCAAAAATTTAACTTCCACATTATAACGAGGTAATAAGAAAAAAAAAATGTTTCTTTAGCTTTTGGTTTCGTGTTTTAAGTATTTTAAAATCGTATATTTTAAGAATTTGAAAACTTTCATTGGAATCTGCGACATGATTGGCATTTCGTGTGTTTGATCGTCGCGTGGTCGAGCAAAGAACAGTCCACCAATCTGCCAAAATTGAAAGCCCTTGCCTAGCCTCGGGATATATTTTATATAAATTGTTGTAATTTAAGGGTTTTATGGGTCTTTTTATTTGTAATCATCAATAGAAAGTATGCATGATATTTTTAATGGATGGTTTTAAACGAAAAAAGTAAAACAAAACAGTTATTGTAAAATAAATTATAAATATGACATAAAATGACAAAGTAATCCCAACTAAACAAAAAACATAATAGTTTATTAGGATTAAAAGTAAAATTTTACAGACCTCCTCAGTAAGATTTAATGGGTTAAAGAATAGATCCCGACTGGATTGACATAATAATCATCAAAATCAACAAGCATACACAAGCTGACAAACACATTACCCTCCTTTGCATCACGAAGCCGGGTAAAAGGAGGTTATCAATTTGACATAAAAAAAGAAAACATCCATTTCTATCTAAAATCCAATAATTATATTAAATTTGAACGGAATACACGTAATTATATTTTCTTTGTGGCACTGTTCCTTAGTCTCGAGTGGTAATAAGTTTCGAAGTGCAGGCACTGACTGTATTCGACGAAGTTTGTTACCGACTTGCCACTTGCTAGCGTCTTCTTAATGAACCCCCTAGTTTGTGTATAACGAGGCCGGTGTAATGACCAATAGTAAACTTAGAATTTGGAGTAATTTCTTGGTTAAAAGTTGTGATTGTCAGAACATGCTAAACAGAGTATTTTATCACTATGTTCCCTCTGGCTACCCTGCTACACTGAAAAAAGTTTGTAATAGCAAAAAAATATATTCATTTCTTCGCCTTTCTAATACAAATTGTTGCACTGAGTGTTAATGAAAGCATCTCCAAAAAAAAATTGGGGATTACCTTTGCACTATGTTACGTCCACCTATCCTCTCATATGCGGGAGTATAAATAAAAACCAGGCACATACATCACCATTCTGTAATGTAGTGGCACTCAAAATCATAAAAGATGCCATGCCTGCCAAAGGTGGGCAGTGAACGCAACGAGTTAACTTGATCAATAAATCAACAGGCCAACGGACCTCATGTGGATAAGTATTTTATTTTTCTTATGATTACTTACGAAATATATTTTATTAGTCTATTAAATGCTTAGGTTAGTCCAACTCCGAGGTTAAAATATATTTATAATGAAATATGCGAATTAACTATTATATTGTAATATATTATTGTAAAATATAGAGGAGGTTAGAGATATGATTGTGTCCGCCTGTATACTCGGTGCTTGTGGATTCATATCAATATATTTTAATTTCCTCGCTCTAGTAAGATCAAATGTGGCGTTAGGTTCCGCCGCTCAATACACAATGTCTTGAATTTGGACGGAAGATTAGGAGCGGAGTATCATAACGCTAGATTCTTTCTGCCGTTCTCTACTATATACAGGATACAGCGTGAAGCTGTATGAATACAATGTATGTGAAATGTCCTAAATATTATATACAGTCCGAGATAATAATTATTTTTATTTCTTTTCTCGGTTAAAATCGTATATTTGTATCAATGGCGAATGGTTATTTGTATTTATTTTGTATATTTTTTTACAAATTATACACTTAAAATATGCGCGTGCAAATTAAATGGACTACTATTTCAACTTTTGTTTTTTTATTATATGCCGAAGTTTTTTTTATTGCAGAAATATTATAAAATGTAGATCCGTCCATTATTTTAAAGGTTAGACTGAATAAATTATTATTATCAGACAAAATCATTTTCTGTGGGAAATAAATTTTGCTATAAATAAAATGTATTTTATTGTCAATATTGATATTGTCCTCGCTTTATCTTAATTATATTGTAAAAATACTAACAATTTGTTTTACATGAACACTTATAAATTAAATAATTAAAAGAGCAACCGTTGATATTTGATACTTCCAGCCTTGCCGGCTCTTTCCAGCAGAATGGTCCTCGGAACCGGTGGTTTCGGTCCTGTAGCTTCCAGCAGGACTGACACTACTGACATTTAAATGGAATTAAACGATCCATAACGAGATATTCATTAACGAGAGGCCAAAAACCGAACCAAACGGAAGCAGCTTTCCTACAAAGCTATAAAGGCATTTCAGAACACGACCTTCCGTCTTGAAGAATACGACTAAGAAGAAACGATTCAAAAATGTTAATAATTGCCTTATTGAATCAAACATATTTTTATTTCGATGTTGAAAAAACTAGCTTCACGCTGTATCCTGCATATAGCAGAGTAGACATTTCCGTCCGAATTTATGACATTGCAGTATTTCATATTAGACCTCGATGCCGCATTTGTGCTTTGTGTTCAGTGTCACGAATATCCTACTATTTTTAGGGTAAGTTGAAGAGGCTTGGTGTATTCTTACAAATCAGTCAGACTAGGATAACTAAAGCACCACTTTCATTTTAAACAACAAAAAATAAGGAAAACATACATACTAATTTTCCAGACATTGCGTCTTGATTGGCCTCTCTCAACGCCGAAAAAGAACACTAAAGGCAATATTTTATTATCCAAATATTATTGTTTTTAAATTTACCGACCGCATACGGAAAGCTTAACAAACCTTGGAAGCATCATCTAAAGCGTAATGGCATATACATACTCGTAGTTATCAATTAGCAACGATATATAATTGTCTTTAAGACACGAATTTACAATTTATGAAGTAATTGTTCATAACTTATAATGTATAATTATTGTTTCAACCTATGGCTTTATCCGTGTGGTCAAATGGTAGATTAGGTCAGGTTTCTCTGCCTATCCTGTTATGCGGAAAACAAGTTTTATTTATTTTCTAAAATTTTATTTATTATCTATATGTACATTTTAAATTGGAGGCGTAAGGGAAAGCGATACAGCGTCAGGCTATCAACGCAACGGTTGTGGGTTTAATTCCGTTGAGTTTCGCCACTCAAAACGTATGTATGGAAAATTGGATGATGCTTGAGTAACACTGTCTCAACTAGGTTCCTATTACCATTGTAACACAGTGTGGACCTTAGAAAAAATAAAATGTCCGAGCTAACTTTCTTATATTACTACAGGTTCAGTGTGTTACAAATTATTTCTTGAGAAATAGACTATCCAAAACAGAAAGCATTTTTTAATTCGAACCCAAAGTTCCTGAGATCCACGCGTTTAATGAAACAAACTATTTAACTTATAAGATTAGTCTAGTCAATTTTCAAGATATAAAATAAGTTACACCTAATTTTGTTTTGCATATTACTAGATAAGCTAATCTAGTTCAACGATAATTGTAAACTATTTACAAGTAAAATTAAATTAATTAATGAAATTGTAAATGCATCGTCGTATTTTAATCAGTAATTTTACTATCCACGATGGTTATCACTTCAAATTAAATTTAACTATACTTAAGTAACATTTGTAATATAAGTAGAATATGAAGAACAGAGAGTTTTAGATGGAGATTGTAAAGAACATTCTCTCTATTTACCGTCAAAATGGAGGAAAAGCGTAAACTATACTAGGATTAGTTCGAAAGTTTAACAGAATTAGGAAAGTTACACTAAGATCACTAATAATATGTATTTAGATTATAAATCATTATAATTAATGCGGAGGCCCATTAACACCTTAGTTGTTGCGTCGTAAACGGCGCCCACTTTATGCATTTCTGCATATATAAATATATTACAGGTATACTTTGTATGTCTGTTTGTTGGAATCCGAGATCTTGATGTAATTTGTTGATTTGTATCTAAAAAAAAAAGAAACCTGGCGCAGTTTAAATAATGAGTGTGTGTTCCAATCCCGTTTTAGAAATAAACTGCAGCGTTGGGTTCCGCCTGTACTCAGAATGTTCCTGCTTACATTAAGTGAACAACGCAGTTATATTTTATTTAATTTTCCTTGTATACTTTTTACTTTTGAATTAAAATAGTCATTAGTTGCATTTTTATAAAAAATATTGCTACACACTTCACAATTTACTAAGTTAATTCCTTCCAAGAATACCGATTAAATTTTTTTAGCTAAACGATTTTTTATCGCGGGGTAGCCCTAGAAAACAGAGCAAGGGTAAGCGCTTAGGTGCTCTGCAAACCTCTTTCGCCTCGTCCACACTCCACCGTCATCAACCTCTTCATATATATCCTCTAAGGTGTCCTTATGCATTTAACGCGACCTCAACTGAGATCTCCACCGCTAATTTGATTGAAATTAATAATTTTCAAATTCACCAATGAGACCTTGACCAGTTCAGTATTCAGAATTAATATTTACTTGTATTTTCTATAAGATTGATTGCTTATAATATTATTAAACAAAATTAAATGATTTTGAACAAAAAAGAAACATGTTTAAATTTACATAAGTATACTTAAAAAAAACTAATTTTAAATCTAAAATAATACTTCTATAATAAGATTTATAGACAGATATATATTTGGTAGGAATTAAGGCCAAGGCGGCGATATGTCTAAATCTTTCTTTAAATCGCTGAGTAGAGGCCGTCATCTCTATTACCCATAGTTTATTTCGTTAATAAACTTAAAAGCTTGAGGCCGTTGTTTGTGGCTTGTGGCTGTAAACACGACAGTTACAAGTTTGATTTCTACTCAGTGAAATCGATTATTTTCATTTTCCTCGCTCTGGCAACAAGACAGGGCACAGTTTTAAATTCCGCATTTTAACTTGAAATGTCTCGAAAATTGGGCGGGAGTGTCTTACCATTGGTTCCCTCTGCCTATTATATGCGGATATAAGTGAAATGCACTGTAAAGTTAAAAAAATGTACATATAAATATCTTAATTACTTAAATGTTAACTTAACTTGGGCTTATATTCATCGCAGACAGACATTCATATCCCTATTGAGTCCCAATAGGCGAAAACATAATATATAATGCATCTCAAAAGTACCTCAAACTTTTAATATTCAATTAACATCTTATTAATCTTATCCATATACATATTCATATATTTACTTCTATGATTAAGTCATTAAATGAATTAACATTTCATTATAGTTGCAATAACATGTTAATGATACATTTTTATCATTATGTTATGTACTTTCTCTTGTTATCTATTTCTATTCGTTTATCACCTGACCTGACAGAGGTGTTAAAATAAAAAAAAAAACATTTAACCGATTTTTAAAAAAGCGATTTTTAATATGTGATAATGGCGGATGTTCGTTCCTTTTTCACGCCAAAAGTTCTGAACTAATTTAAATGCAACTTTACACTAATATAGTTTATACAACAGAATAAAACATAAGCTACATAAGCTTTTATTAAAATACTTGTAACATTTGGCTATAATATAACAAAAAAGTAATAAGTTTAAAGGGGCAAAGCCACATGCAAGTCGCTAGTGAGATATATGAACTTAAACTATCACTGAGAGGATATATCATGAGTGCAATATTCAAGTTAACAGAATACAGTAGGCAAACTAATTTCTAATACGGCCAATAGATTTAAGACGGAGTGTCCTAACACTAAGTTCTCTTTGTCTACCCTTCTATATACCTACATATATATATCTAAATTACAACTTACTATATACGAGAGTAATATCCAAGTTTAACAGACTACCGTAGGCAGGTTAGTTTCGCAAGTAGGTAGTTCTATTAGCCCGCGCCAGTCGAGTGACCTGTCGCCAAGGAAGGTCGTCCGGTGTTGATGCTTGCGAGCTGCGACCAGTATGGCAAGTTATTGAAACTTAGTAATGGTAGGTTGTTTTGTGGATATGATTTTTTTTTATGAAAAATATTTAATTTATTTTTTTATGTGAACGATGAATTTTATTGCAATGAAATATACATTTTATTTGTCTGTGTGTTTGTAAACGTGATGGTTCTGAATTAGATTCCCATTCGAGGGAATGCATTATTTTCTTTTATTCGCACTGGTAAGTATACAAAACGCTGAGTTTGGTCATCATTCTCTAAAGTTGTTAAAAATGTAGTATTTTTAACAATATGCTATATCTATTACTTAGCTTTTTTTAACAGAAGGAACCTGATATTGTCTCGTTACCAGAGCGATTGTGCCCCTGCGCCACGACTGACCTCTGATAAATTAGGAAGTTTTTTTATAATAAATACGATAAATTATGTATATGTGGTTTTTTTTTAAGCAAAATCATACCCATATTATGTCCAACGCGCATTGCGTTTCACATACACATTTAGCTATCTGTATCTCAAACGTAAACAATCTGGTCTGAGTCGATTTCAACAGCGGAATGTTATCGCGAGAGTGTGAGCACACCAGGATGGACACGCATACCACCTCCTGGCATAGTGATATGCCTAATTGGATATAAGAAATATGCTTGGATTTGGTTTGCAACAAGCGCAGGTTCAAATACCGTTACGTTTCATTTTCTATACTTTTTCTAAAAAACTGTTTTGTCTTTCTTAAGTGTGGAATAATATTTTAAAATATAAAAAATACTTATTTGTGATCTGTGTCTTAGCGTAGTTTCTTACTCTTTCAAGAAATTGCGTGTTGAGTAACGGAGCTCAACGACGCGGTTAAAGCGGCGTTGATAGAAGCCACCCAACACGTCTTATAGCGAAAATGAGATAAGAAGTCTAGATCTGGATCTTAATACAAGGTTCCATCCATCCTGCTATATGCAGGATAACGCTTGAAGACAAAAAATGCATATCTCTGCGAAATTTAGAAATAAAGAACGGAGTGTTTAACATTAAATATTCTCTATTTATAATAAGGCGGTAGATGAGTAAGAATAAACAAAAAAAAAAACTAGTCCTATAAACGTTTCAAAGTCCATAATGATATGTGTGTTGTTGGCAATAAGCCGTTAGTGTCAATTTATAAATAAAATAATATATGTCACGCCAATTCAACGGCCTTAGAGGCCGTTTGTATTGCCTTCTCTGATTGTTGAGGAAGTGTGCCCATTGGGAGTATAGCGCTATATTGTATTTTTTTAAATATAATTTATATATTTAAGTGATTTTTATATTTATGTTTAATAAATACCAGTGTAATAATATTTTTTTGCAAATATATAAGAATGGGAAGTCTGTGTATACTCGGGATTAAATTCGAGCTCGTTAGATTTGGCTATTTTTTACTACCAGGAACCAAACCAAATGCTAACTTCATACTCTAATACAAGCTGGAAAAAATATCAAGTGAAATTTAAAAGCTTGAATTTTATCCAGAATGAATGCAGAACTCGGCACCCATATATATCTCCCATTCTTTTGTCGGTTAAGTCGAAAACAATACATTACTATTTTACTTAACTCTCGTTTCACGTTTTTTTTTTTATGAGATATAAAATAGTTTTGTTATATCTGATAACAAAACTAATTTAAAAAATCAAGTAAAGTGCAAAAAAATTTTTATTAGTATTTATAGCTCTTGAATACTTCACAAGAGGACTTACATATAATCTATACATATAAAACTCTTCCACTATGATATATTGACAGACAACGTACAGACTACTTAAATTAAAAACTTGAAGTTTGGTGTGTAGGGCCCACACTAAGAGAGGATTTGTCGAAATTCCTACGAAAACTGGACTAACCGAGATTTTTCACGACTAGAAACATACAAATATACAAAGCGATAGAAAACTATCAATAGTGCTACACGACTGGACAACAAGCCTATAGCTAGAAAAACCGGGTACATTTGGTGAGGCCTCCATTTTGTTAAGTTATGAACACATTTCTAACCGAAATGGAAAATTTTGTCATATTTCTTTGACATCTTTAATGTCATCGTAAAATATGTTATTGTGTTTGATAAATGTGTACTCAGATAACGCTATATTTATTTATTTTTAATAAAATAAAATTGAAAATAAAATATATTATCAACTTTTTAAGTTTAGTGTTGAACACTTATATTTCGAAAATAAAGTATATTTCGAAAAGGCGCAAATGCTGATACTTTAAAAATTTTATAGATTTTCTAAAAATATATTTGAAAACTATATTTTTAAAAATAATTTGAACTAAAATATATGAAATGAAAGGAAATATATTTTAAAGAATAGGTAGGTGTTCATTAATATTCTATAATAGTAACCATACTGAAGGAAAGACGCTTCGAGAGTGTAAGGACCCTCAAAGAGCAGGTGTGAAGAGGATCATAACATTAGAAGAGGTTAAACGTATATGATATACCTATATGTATATGTTCCCCACTCTCCACCCAATTTTTAATCAGCTCTGATAGCTAGTAAACGCGTTAAGTTCCACTTTTCAACTCGGAAACGAAAGCTTTTAGTTTAATTACCCCAAGTGGGAATCGAACCCACAACCATCACGCTTACAGCCAGACGGTGTGCCAATACTCAACGATGGTCAAATCTTTATCTTAATTAATAAAAAAACTCATAAAGACAAAATGTTATCGGCATAACAACTTGAACTAAACGACAAAAGCTCACGTGACAAAATAAATAAAACACGAATACTTACACAGATGTAGTCAAATATGATAAGTTAACGATAATCACTGTAGAAAAAAGTTGATTGTGCAAGTCACGATACGTAACATTTTTTATGTTGTTGTTGTTTTCATTCACCTTTCATTCTTTTTTTTATTTTTAAGTAAGTTCTTATTTATATAGCGTATATAATATAAGGTATATATATTTGAAGCCAGTCGTGACGCAAGGGCACAAAATGTGACTGTTAACGCGATAGGTTGTGGATTCGCTTCCCACTAGCGGAAAAAAATATTTTCCATTTTTTTATACTAGTAACTAGATAAAGCGCAGCGTTAAGTTCCGCCAATCAACACACAATATCTCAAAAATTAGATGTAAAATTGTTTTTTTTAAACTCTAATTGGAAATCCAACGCACAACCATCGCTATACATTTAACCACTGTTCCACTACGCAACGATAACTTAACCTTTCATTCATATCAAAAATAAGATTAAATAAAAAATATTGAACCGCTTGATAGTTGCCACTTTAGTAAGAGCGAGAGGGATATAAGATTCTGTAGAGAGATCAATTCGATACAAAGTGTTTTTGTTTATTTTTCACAATAAGTACTTTATTGAATGAACAGACAGCCACTTGCTACTGGTTGCTAGCTTTATTTATATTAACTATCGATTTCAATGAAGATAGGTTTTGAATTTTATTGATTATAATATAATATGTATTTATATATTTAAGTATCGTAACTTATAGGTTGAGGCAGTCGTGGTACAGAGGCTTAGTGTCTCACCGAAAACGTGGTGGCTGTGGGTTCGATTCACATGAAAGAAAATAAATAAATATTGAATAGAAAGTAGTGAAAGGAGTTTTTTAACACTAAGTTCCATATGCCTATGCAAGCATTAAACTAAAAAAAAAGTAAATCAGATATTTACATGCGCTATGATTACTTTAAATATAATACAATATTTTATTACACATAAAATTGACTCAATACTCGATAGTAGTAAAGTGATAGACTTTAGTACTTCTCTTGAGTTTGACCCGTTAACTTCAAGGCCTAGTAATCAGTATCTACTCTGGCTGTTTAACTAAAATCTGTAAGTTCGATATCCACCCAAACGATATGTATCTTCTTCTTCCTCGGAGGTAAGTCCATTAGCTGTCTTGCATCGCGATATTCAACTGGCTCTTCCTAAGACCTATGGGAGGTTTCATCCCAGTGACAGTGAAATAGCAAATCTCTTTCATCTTATCAAGTTCCTAGGCCAGCGTACATATCAGGCGACGCTCTTGGAGCTTATATACTACGTCATGGAATCCTAGACTACCTCGGCTAAATACGTTGGTTATGCAGTCCGCATTACTCCGCACATCCACCTCAGCATCTTCGTTATCGTAATGTAGCAGCATGCCCTGGGAGTCTCTGATCCAAAGATATTTTACGATAACTTACGTCGCTTTAACTCGAGCATATGCCTGTTTATATATGAACTTCTGCCTCTCCACAGTTTCAAGTTTATCTAATATTATAAAATATATCCAGACAATATGCATGTATATGATATAGACCTTGTTTGCTTTGTAGATGATAATATAATCCAAAGATGTAATGCTGAAAATGAAAAAGAACGTGCTTAGATGATTTGGGCACTTCGAGAGTATGAGGGGCGAGGGAATTGCGAAAATGATTTATGAAACAAGAGTCAGTGTGGTAATAGAAGAAGAAAGAGACCTCGGTTGACCTTCAAGAACACTGTATCGATGATACTAAAAAGCGAAGAGCGAATAAAGAGGTTCGTGATAGTGGACGAGGCGAAAGCAATATGCAGAGACTGTAGCGTTTCCCCGGTTTCTCTGGCTACTCTCTACGTAAGCTGAAGCTAAAAAAATGATCGTAATGATGTAATTAGGAGATGTTTTGCGCAAAAATGAGTGATATTATGTTTGAAATATTTATAAACAAATTATTTAATAAACTATTAACATGGATTTCAATAAGGCAGTATCTTACGTGCACTTAGATAAAGCTGTATTGGTTTAATTTTATCGGCGAATCGTGACTTGCCGTGACTTTGATCTATTACTGATGTATTTATTTATTTGTTTGTATGTTTATTATATAGTTATGAACTAGCTTAGCCATGGCTACACCTTTAATATATAAATTATAATTATTTTATTAGATTCAGGACTTATATACGTCATATTTTGGGAATATATTGTATCATTTCAGTATTTTAAAAGAACAGTTCGACTGTATAAATAATATAAAAAATTATAAAGGTAAATATTTTTAAATTCTAAAAATATATTTCTATCCTTAGTGTAGAATGTAGAATACACTTTAAAATGATAAAAATGTCTATTTTATTTATAACTATAAAAAAATAAAAATGGCTTTTTTTTGTTTTTTACACTCATTAAAAAACTGTCTTATGTAGGTTAGTTACGTATCTTAGCTATAACATCTTCATATGACGACAATATTTTATTTTGAATGTTTCCCTTGCGTAACTTAACGAAATAGTAGTGTTGACTTGAAGAAGTTCATACATCTAAAATGAAATAATTATTAAGGTCCGAAAAGGAATGTTGGTTCAACTGATTAAAGTATCAATAAACTCTCTCTTGAATCATATACAGATAGTACGTAAAAAGTAAAAAAATATGTTAAATAACAAGTAATTATTTGTAAGCAACAAAACAATAAAAATAAATAAAAAATTAAATATAAAATAAAATATGAAGAGGCCGTTGTGACATCTTTATGTGGACCTGACATTTGTGGGTTCGATTTCTACACTTGAGCAAATCGCTCTGGTAACAAGACAAAGCATGGCGTTTAGTTTCGAGATATTGTGAGTTGAGTGGCGGAACTCACCGCCGCGCTCTGCCTTGTTACCGGAGCGAGAAAACGAAAATTTTAAATATATTATTTCCTCGAGTGTGAATTGAACCCACAACCCTCGTGCTTACAGCGCCACGACTGGCCTCAAATTTCTATCTAGATATGATTTTATCGCGTATAAGTTGAGATAAGTTCAAGATCATTTAACGGTATTTAAATATTCTTATCGTCCTCAATTAAAGGTTACATGTAATTGCGAATTAAAGTAACCAATATTAAATATAATTAAGTTTAATTGAAGATTTATGAGTGCCATCGATTGGTACTACGAAATCGGTGGATACTACGAAAAAGTTGTATACATGTTATTTAGTTCTTATTAATTTATTGCATCGAGTGGGAATGGAACCCACAACCGTTGCGTTTACAGTTAGACGCTGTACCGCTGCGTCACGACAACCTCAAATAAAAATAAATCCGTCACCAAATCTATTCCAGTAACGAGACATAGCACAGCGTTGAGTTCCGCCACTGAAAGTGTTTTAACACTAGGCTAGCTTCCTCTGCCTACTCTGCTGCGCGACATACTCGTACTGTGTGAAGCTGTTTTTTTTAAGTTATTGCATAAAAATTATAAGCTCTAATTGCATCTTAGTATTCATTACATCTATTAATGGAAATCAAACCCAAAACTATCGCATCTATGTATAAGTTGAATGCCCTAATAAGAGACTATGTTCCCCAATCATTGAGAAATATATGAAGACTTTAGTGTTGGGTGCCGGAACTCAACGCTGCGCTTCGTCTATCATCGCGCTTCACAGCGAAGAAATAACAATAATTCATTCCCTCGAATAGGATTTGAACCCATAACTGCTACGCTTACAGCCAGACGTGTTCCACTGCGCCTTATGCATCAACAAATAAAATAATAAATATATATTATTAATAAAGAGTTTTAAAGTCAGCTACCAGGCTACCAGGCACCGCAAGGAGTTCGACCGGTTGAGTTACCTTATAGGGCAATTGCCATTTACTGTACTTCGTGGACGTGACAAGTTATTTTATATCAACTATATACTATACAAAAGCATGTCGTGGCGCAGCGGGACAGCGTCTGACTGTAATCGTGACAGTTGCGGGTTCGATTAGCACTCAAGTCAAAATTATTCTTTTCCTTGCTTTGTTAACAAGAAAAAACGTGGTGCGAGTCCTGCCTCTCACCTCGCAATGTCGCGAAAATTGGGTGTAAAGTCTCTATCCGGCTGACGAATGGCGAAACGGGATACAACGTGAAGCTATAAACGTAATATTAAAAAAATATTTTTATTTATTTCAAAGTATAGAAACTTATATTAACATAATATATTATTCTGTTTTTATTTTTTCGATTATTTATTCGTCCAATTTAAAAAAAAAAAAAAAAACTTGAAGTACTATAGTAATAATTATTATTTAGCTAAATTAATGAGTTTATTATAAATATCCTATATCTTAAATTAAGTTTAAACTAGAGCTTCTCACTGTATTCTGCTCGTAGATATGTAGGCAGAGAGAACCTGATGTTAATGCGCTCCATGTTCCATTAAGACATGTTCGTTTTCCGCTTTCCGCCGAATTTATGAGGCATTGCGGAACTCAACGCCGCAAATCGTCATATTAAAGCATGTGAGTAAATTATCTTCACACTCTTTCGTAAATAAATATATACATACATACGTACATACAAAACAAAAGTAATGTCCATACAAATCGAGCCACCAACCAGTTTGTCGACTCTCATTAAGATCTTTACGTTTTACAATTGACGTTTTACATTACATCTCCTATATAGCGATGCTGTCCTGGTACTTGTGTTTGTCTAGGTTAACTATGATCATAGATAAAAAAAATCTAGGGAAGTTCTTATTTCGATTTTTTATAAGAAAAATGTTTTTTTTTCTTTAGTCTTTATCCGAATTACATCGAAAATGAAGTCTAAAAGGAGGGTTATGTTTTTAGCAAGTATGTATGTATCCGTTCGTTCTTTTGTTCCCTTGTAACTGTTAACCCAGTGAATCAATTTTGAAAAATTGATACGTCGTTGGATTTGTCTTGATGGCGCGAGAGCTAAAGAAATACATACATTATTAATTAAGTTTATGCAGTCGGGTTTTTAGTTTAGCTTGTAATTAATTATTAATTCAAGTATATTTAAAGTACTTAGTTATTAAGATTATTATTTATAAAATATTATTAAGATTTGGAATAGGCACAAATAAATCGAACATTGCGCATAAGTGGCGGAACTCAACGCCGCGTGTTTAATTTTACCACAGCATGGAAATTAAAATAATTCATTCCTTCAAGCGGTGATCCAATTCACAATCCTTGCAACTAACTAGAAGGAACTAGTTGCGTGTATTCTAGTTTTAAAAATATCTTCTTCGTCATATTGATATACAAAACAAAATACATAATTATAAAAAAATATAAAAAATAGAATATTATGAAATTATATATTTTACTTATATATTTTTTGTTTCATTTTATTGTTTTTTTTTTATTACTTTCATTCAGTTTCAGATTTGTTAAGTGGTAGAACTCGTCATCGAGATTTGTACTACACTACCGGGGAAATAAAATAATTTAATCATAATTTCAGTTCTACGGAAAGTGGGAAACGGAAGTGTCTTAATGGAAACAGCGTGTCTAAGCACTAGGTTCCCAGGTTTGCTCTGTCTATCTGTAAGGGCTACGGTTGTTTATGGGTTCAATTCCAATTTGGTAGAATGCATTATTTTCATTTTCTAGCTCCCAAACAAGACTAAGCACGACCCGCTGAGTTAGTGAGTGAAACCGAGTGTCTGAGTGTCTTAATACTACGTTCCCTCTGTTTACCTTACTATATATGGTATCTAGCGGTAAGCTAATAAAAAATATACACTTTTCCTTAAAATATTCTCTATATCTTGCATTTAATCCAAATCTTTTCTAAAGGATTTTATTTATAAATAGTTACTCCATATATAAATTGTCACATACCTTGACACGCAACTGTTAACACCCACATATCGTTATCTCCACAATCGTATAGCATAGATAAGGGATTCGAATCCACTATCTTCAGCTACTGGTTAATGCGTTTCTCATGTTTCTACTGACCTTGGGTTAAAAGGAAAAACGGGACTTAGAGTGGGATTTTTTTCTCTATCTATCGGTTAGGTTCGTAATTAAGTTAGTTTCTTAGAGCTGTTCTTGCAGTCAAGTCAAAGCCGTGCTTTTTTTGTACACGATGGAGAAAAGAAAATATATGAAATATAAGTTTTTCATGAAGTATATACAAATTGATGTCACAATTATATGAAAATAGATTAATTTAAACTGCATTACTATATACTTTATAGATATGTAAACAATAAAAAAAATGTATGCAATATTAATAGTTTATGGATATATATATAAATCATGATATGTTTAGTTATTTTTGAATTTGATAAATATTTGATTGGTTGTCTAAATGCAAGTTCTATTTCTTCTGGTTGGATTGCCTTTTAGTGATAAGGCCGCGTTTTACATTTTTTTTGTATGAAATTATTTGTTAATTGTGTAATTTTCTAGAGTAAAACAAAGAGTTTTATGTTGTATTATGTTATTATTTTTGCTTTAATCTGTGATCCGTATATAATAAACAGAGTAGACAAAGAAAACCTAGTATAAAAATACTCCGTTACACGTAGCAGAGCTTAACGCCGAATTGTCGTGTTTCCACAGAAAGGAAATGAAAATAATACGAATTGAATCCACAACAGTCGTATACTTGAGCAGATGCATCGCCGATACTCCGCGATGTACTCAAAAAAGGTTTTTTCAATTAAAAATATTCCACCGTATACATTGTAAGTAACATAAGGTGGTACTAAATTGCATAAGTTATATGGTTAGTTAATTAGTTAGAGTTGTAGAGTCGATGTTTTATTGGACATGTGTGGAGGCATAATTCTTTTGATCTTTAAGTACTAGAGACTATCATCACACACTATATCATAGTGCGAGTGGGTAACTTTAGTGGTTAAGGATTCAGTTCTGACTTGTGGATATGATTATTATTATATTTTTTCACATCACGCTATATCCCGGACTTAGCAGAGGCAGAGCAGAGAAAATAGGTAGAGGAAACCTTAACATCTAGCTTTAAGACATTCGTTGACATTTTTATCCCCCACTTTCTAATGAGTTCTATTGCGTGTTGAGTGGCGAAACTCAACGCCGCGCTTTGCCTCGATACCAGAGCGAAGAAATGAAAATATTAAATATTTTATTTCCTCGAGTGGAAATTGAACCTACAACTTGACACGCTTACAGATGCACGTAATGAATTATTTAATTTTTTTTTTCTCCCATAAACCAAAGCACATATCAATTCAGTTAAGATACTCCACGTATAACATCTTAAAATTGAACAAAAACAACAAAACAGAGTCTAAGAATAGATCTTTTGCCTGTATTGCTATAACAGAAACTCTATAACTATATAGAATTGATGACAATATATCATTATATAATACCTATATAATGACAATTTTAACGCGTAAAACAAAAACAAAACAAAATGTCCATACAAACAAAAGCAAAAAATAATGGTCCGAAAATTATCTCGTTCACAGAAATCATTATGAACAGGTACTAATTAGGTGAGGGTAAGGTAGCAGCGAGCGTCTCTATCCTTATTCGTGACCGATTCCACGCCTGATGCACGACCGTACTCCGATGAGGTCTGATCGATAGCCCTTGCTGTGATTACGTGAGAAAGTAAATAAATGATTACAAGTTTTAAGTGCTTAGATCCTGCTAGTGGCTAAAGCGTGGCTTCGCCCGCTTTAACATAGTGTTATATTACAGCCAAATTATACAAAATCTTTATTAAAATTATAGCGTAAATGTGTTTTCTGCTGTAGTTTTGCTTGAAAGTGGAACTAGCTTCCACCCTCAGAAGCTGACTCCTTTATAATATTAGCAGGACAGTGCAGTGGAATGGGACAGTTTTTAGTTACGAGTTTTATTCTCGTTTATGGGAAGGTTTATAAATATTTTGTTTTTCTTACATAACAATGTCGCTAATTTGTGAAAAAATGGAGGAAGTTGTGATTTATCACTAAATTTCGCCCCTCTCCATAAGGTCTGAAAAATGTAATAACATAAGCAGAGATGATAATTGAAATGACTCATGACTAATTGAAAGTAATAACTAATAACAATATCATTTAAAAATTATAAATATCATGTTATATTAACAATAAACAAATTAATTTCAAATTGTTATAGGCAATTGTATGAAGTAATGAAACAAAAGTATACAAAAATAAGCTAAACAAACGCAAAACTTCTTTTAATTAACAGCAGAAAATGCAAACAGAAATGTCTTTTTACTAATGAAACTGCATTTCAACGAACTGCCTAAAACAGGTAGCGCGATTTACCCAATACACTGAAATATAATTACTTTTTAATGTATCTCCAAACGAGGAGTCGGTCCTTTTACCAGATAAATGTATTCATACGTTCAGAATTGATTTGTACGTTTTTTTTACAAATGTCCGAAGACACGGAATAAATTAAGCTACCGGAGTTTGATCTGGCTGTTCCTGTGTGAGATAAAACTGACGAGGGACTTGTTTGGAGACGTCTTGATAAATGCCAATATAAATATTGGTATGTTCATTTTGTTTATTGTCTTATTATGTGGTTTCTACTTATCCGCCGTGATCGTGAATTCGATTCTCTAATAAAAATATATTAGCATAAGTTCAGATGCTGAATGTTGAATATCTCAAAAATATGTAGAAATATGAAAAAATATGATAAGTCGTGGTGGAGGAGCACAGAGTAGGACTCTAAACACGACTAGTCGTGGGTTCGATCTCCACTCCAGAAAATGAAAAAAATATTTAAAATTTACATTTTCATTTTCTTCGTTCTGGTAACGAGGCAAAGCCCGGTTCACTCAAAGCGAAATGCCTCCAGAATTAAGCGTCTCCCTTTGGCTTAAAATGAGTTAAAACATAAATGAGAATCGAGTAAACTATAGAAAACCCGGGATTAAAAAACACTTGCAAAGTTAATATTGGAAAATGTTATTTCTTTAACATATTAATCAATGAGAGATATGAGTTATCTTTATAATGACTTAATTCTTGATTTATTTATTTTCAGCTTCACGCTGTATCCCGCATATAGCAGGGTAGGTAGAGGGAACCTATTGATATGACACTTAATTTAAGCCATGTAGCTCCCATTTCATATAATCTCAACGCTGCGCTTTATTTTAATTTTTATTTTGTCAGAAAAACTTAACGAAATAACTAATATTAATTAAAATAACACAAATTAAATTAACAAAAGGTTTTTTCCACAAAAAAAAATAGATATATCGAATTAAAATTTACAATTTATTAGGTGATTTTTAAAACCATGCCGTTAATCTTCGACAAGCGTTTCTTGTTATTTATATGTTTATTACAATTTCTAGCGCGTAGTTTCGGTTTAAGGGAACGGATGGCGGTATATACCGTATGGCTTAGATTTTATAACTTGATTGATACTTTAAGATATCACTGGCCCTTAAATATTGTATTAGGCAAACAATAAAAAGCAAGGTTCTTAAGAAAATAATAAATTATATTTCGTAACTCAATGCCGTATTTAGTCAAGCAGTGAAACTATGTTGAACCTAGTAGGTTCAAAAGTTCAAGTATTTGGTATGACATTTATTTCATCATCGAGTTCAAAAATTTGAACGTACCGGAATTATTTTTTTATATTTTTTCTTAATAAGTATTTTTCTTTCCTAAGTGTGTATAAACTTTAAAAAATGTTAAGAACATTTTGTATTACTTATAACACAATCACGGCACAATAGGAATTTTGTGTGTAAGACAAATATGGCATCGATTTACTTCACTTAAAACTTATGTATAATGTATATATTTTAAAAGACAGCAGTTTCACATTTTTCCCCGAATGTCAGGGTGAAAAGAAAGATAAGTCCGTGTCCCATTTTCAGCCCAATGTCAATTTTCGGGATATTTCACATGGAGTGGCGGAACTCAACGCCTCGCTTTGTCTACTAATCATTTCCATAGAATCCTAGATCGTTCACACATACATCGCGTTTCCAATCAGACATTTCCCCACTACTACTATGGTCTATACTAATATACATATATCCAAATATGTATATCTGCATAAGCTGTAAGATACTTTTTGCCGACTACACGAAATATAGGAGCAACGTGAAAACTAAGAAAATACGTTTGAAATTATATACATGTAACTACTTAACTTACTACTTAACAAAATGATAAAAAAAAAATATGTTGATAAATTTAGAAATACTTTCGATGTTTTCTAAAATGTAACAACGGTTTTAAATTCTAATAGGATAGAGTTATCTATCGCTGTCGGGTACCAGAGTTGACTACTGGTCTGGACGTCGTTATGATAAGAGACTACTGTTGTATTGTTTATTGCTTTATAGATTTCTACAATATATAATATCATGTAAAGTTCTGTGTGTGTAAATGTACTTTGTTTTAAAACACGCCACGGCGTTTTGCTCTCCGTCCAGATAAAGTGTTCTCTCTAGTTGCAGATAAAGTGTATAAGAATCCCATTTATTAATTCCCATTCGGAATTGAAATTGAACCCATAACCATTGCAGCCAGACGCTATCCCACATACTCATAAAGACTTTAAAATAAACTAAATAACAGGTTCTTAAAGAAAACAAAAATAAGCTTACAGTCGATACTTTAAATGTCTTCCCTTTGTTCGATAAACCGTTTGGTATAGCACAGTATGCACTTAACGTACAAGTTAATTATGCGCGGGCGCAGGTCCCCCGGTATCTTAGATAACGTTATCACTTAACTCTACATAGTGAAATGCTTTCTAATACTGATTAAGATTTCAACGAGTCAAGTAAAGCTGTTTTATGATAGTATCTAACCAGATGAATGGATAAATTGATATTTTTTGTGGATAATTGGTTGTAATCATTCATATATAGAAAAAAAGATTTGACAAAATTTTTACTAGGTTATTTTGTCATATATTATAGATATGTTTATTTTTGACTGTAAACATGACGGTTGAGAGTTTGATTTCATTTGGGGGAATGAAATATTTTTCATTCTTCACTCTAGTAAGAAGATCAAACGCAGCGTCGCGTCGTGCAATGTGCAATGTGTTGACAATAGGATGGTGGATGGATGGGGAACGGGGTGTCTAAACACTATGTTTCGTCTGAAACACATCGTTTATATGGTTTGGATAACATAACAAAAAAAATAAAAGAAATATAAAATCGATACAAAGGATATTGTATTCATTAGCAAGAAGCAGTCTTAAAAAGTTCTAAGTAAAGAATTCTAGAAGCGCCGGTCGTACTCTAACTAGACCAGAAAAGAAAAGAAATAAATCAAATTGAATTCATGTCTATTATACCACAAAATAATCTAAATTCTTTCTCATTTTCTTATTCACGAGAAAAGTTTAGAACTAAATTACACTTACTACTAATTATAAGACCGTTGAACTCAAAACTAAAAGAAGCTATATCAATAATATTTATTTACATCAAATAAAAATGTTATTAAAACACCACCGGGTAGGAACCTGCACTCATTAAAGTGCTACCGGATTGCGACCATAAACTCTAATATACTCTTCTTATACAGAGTGGTTAAAAAAAAGTTATATTATTTCTTTTAATATCTCATATGTAGTAATGTAGTATTTATAGTGAGAAGTATTAAGCTATTTGTTATTATTATAATGAACGGAATAAATGGTAAATAAAAATGTTTTAAAAATTTTTTTTAAGATATTTTTTTTTATACTTTGCTTACAAGGTCAAGACGCTCCACAAATAATATAAAAATAGCGTCTCGAGAGAAAATAAATTCAGATTACCAATTTCTTCTTCAGTTTCATCTTCATACCGCAAGTAGCAGAATAGGAAGAGAGAGCTTAAGATCAAAATACATTGATGACATGAGCGGCAGAACTAAATGCCACACTTTTGTCTTTCCACAGGAGGGAAATCAAAATTTACTCCTCTAAGAATCAAACTCATGATTTTCACGTTGTATACATTACAATTACAATATATCCATTAACATCTGCATGCATGTCCTTGCCGAATATTAGTCAAAATTAATATAACCTTTATTTAAATTATATTACACAAAGAGCATACTGTATAAAAATGCCACATAGCGGCGATCGGAGCGAGGGCGTAGCGGCGTTTTCAGTTAAATGCGTCTTATCTCGCTCTAATGGCCCCCGAACATGTCAATTCATCACCCGTGTCTCACACGCTCTCGTTCTCAATAATCCTTTTGAGGATGTGGATGCTATATGGACCAGTGATACCTGCTATATAGAAAAAAAAACGTTAGTTAAGTAGATGTAAGAGTAAAGTCTAGTGGTTAAGAAGTGATTGCCAAGTAGAAGGTTATAGGTTTGATTTTGAACTACTAGAATCTAATATTCTACTAATACATTAAAAACAACTACATTAGTGTTTCTTTAGTCCATTTAAGTAGCTTAAGAACAAAAAAGTGTAGAACTAAAAGACTCTGACTAGGAATCCGCCTTTCTCTGCTAATTATAGATACAAAATTATATGTAATAAAAATAAATAAATCAAAAATTACATTAAAAATCTCACAGATACTCAAATAGTGCATTAAAACCTTAAATTTGGCCAATAAAAACCATTCTCATATACAAATCATGCGTACAGCAATAATAAAAACGTTACCGATTTTTTATGGGCCATTCAATCCACATAAAATTTGGTACATTTTAATATCGTCACCTTATTTCGCGTGTAAATAAACAAAGTGTGGAATAAAAGCCGACGGAAGCTGTTTCTAAACGTTCGATAAGAAGACGCCGACAAAAGGGTTAATACGTTTAGAACGTATAAATCAAGTAGCGTTGTTATCACAAGCACAATTAAGACATCGGCGCGGGCGCATGTATGGCCTTTTTCTCTAAATTAAGGAATGTCAGTCGTGTTTTTTTTTGTTTTTTGTTAACATGTAATAAATTATAAGTTTTTTCTTCTTATTTTTTAAGATTTCATGTCATTGTAGGTAGGTATTTCTGCAGATAATGTAATGGGAGTAGATAATTTTAATAATGAAAGCCGCTTATTTTTTTTCTTCCAAATCAGGATAGACAGAGAAAATCTGGAATTTTTCTCTTTTCCACATTTTCCAATTTTTGTCCAAATTCAAAAATCCAGTCTAAGTAATCCAGGATAATTCAGGATGACCATATTTTTTTTGGTATTAATGTAATACAAATATTATATTTTTCTGCGCTTTTTTCCTACTAAATAATTTTATAAATAAGATCTTCAATTAGCAGCTATTGTGCTAAAGCTTAGACGTATCTGACTGTTTTACATGTTTATGATTTCAAATCAACTAGAAGGGAGTATAAAATACAGAATATTTGAATCTGTTTGTTTCGTTGCTTTGTTACGATATATAGACGTAATTTCTACCGTAGTAATTTCACTTTTTTTTAGATTAACCTAGTTTCCCACTCACCGCCCAAGACATTGCCTTTTAAGTGGCACAACTCAACGCAGCGCTTTGTCTTGTTGCCATAATGTTTAAATAAAAAAGTTTTATTACACAGAGTTGAAATCGAACACGTATCCGTCACGTTTACAGTCAGAATAAACCTAACCTTATTTGAGTTCCCCATTTCATCACGTATTCAGTATTTATAAGTAATTTATTACCAACTATATATAATTAATAGCACAGCATTTTTCTAATTAGATCTTATATGTAATTAACGCTATTTCCTACACTCGTGTATGTAAATCAATTAATCAGTGGATTTAGCTGGTTTTTTCCTTTCGGCAAGTTTTTTTTTAATTATATCATGTTATAGGCAATAACTTTAATCATCGTTCCGCTTTTTTAAAAATAGTTGTACTTAATCATGGTAGCAGATTCTGTTCCTGTTGAACTGGTTGATGTTATCTCAAATTAAATGAGAATTTTAAAAAATATGTTAGTGTTGTACCATTGCTAGTTTATAATTTAACTTTTAACTATGGAGTTACTGAGTAAATTTATTGTGCTTTTTTAGGAAACTTAGGGCCAGTTTCATAATTGAGTGATAAAGTCTCGGACAGCCTTAGCTACTAGGCAATGTATTATTTTTGGTTTTACGGGTCTAGAATAATATTAATATCTAGATATATATTAGACATATACATTTCTCTTTAATGACAAAATTATCCTTGGAAATATAAGAAACAGTTATTTTGTATTTTCATCCTCTGTCTGTGAGATAGTATTAATTATAAGAATTCTATCTGAAACTTTATTCGTAACCGCTGAGGCTGACCTTTAAATAACTAAACATCGTCCTTACTTGCAGTAGATAGTCAAATCTTATTCTAATGAGTCATTGTGTTTTCAATTTATACTTATTTAGATCCATAACCTGTTTCGTTTTTATCATCTATGAAAATTACAAAACAAACATCTAATGAAATATTGCTACGATATCATACACCTGGCTCCTCTCGTCCACTGCTATCAACCCGCGTATACACTACACACGCTCTCGGGCTAGAGGTCCTTTTCTAGCTTTTTACATGATTTTTACCTGTTATCATGGATACTTTTTTTTCAGATTCACGTTGTACATTTAGCTAGGTAGGTAGAGGGAATCTAGTGTTAAGACATTCCGTTACCCAATTTCCGCCAAATTTTCGAGACATTGCCCTGTAATCAGAACGAAGAATTGAAAAATATTAATAAATAATAATTAATTTTTCGGGGTTGGAATCCAACCAACAAACTTAGCGTACATATTTATTATCCTCTATGTACTGAACTGAATTTGTAACCACAATGAACGGACACTTTTTAGTTACTATAGCTTTTCTAGCTAAGAACCGCGCCTTCGTTATAGAAACTATAGAAACTATTAAAGTTATGTGTTACAGCCTCTATTCTTTTCTTCTTCTCTCTTATATTTTACTCGAACCAGAATCAGTAATCCCTGATATTAAAGAGTTTTACCAAACAAGAACTTCAGCTTCATAATATTAGTATCGATTGTAAAAACAACGTGAAACGGATATTTCTAAATAGATGTATATCTAAATGTATATGGTATAAAAAACTAAATAAAGGTACCTACTATATTTGTAATATACTGTATTTGTTTTGTAAAAGTATTAAATAATAAAAAGTGAAGTTAATTTAAAGAGAAACTGTGACGGAAAGACAGATATAGATATGTTATAATTATGATTAATATTTAATATTAATATATACGTACATAACTACTACCACTGTAATACTACAAATCGCCTTTAGCTTTCGTTTTGAATGTATATTTCCATAAAAGTGTTATTGTCTTACTATTCTAAGAAAGAAGTTGTTGATGTTCTTAGCTAGGCTTTGTCATTTTACACCGAAAAACTAAAGTGTTTTGAAATATAACCATTTTTGTTGGTGATTGAATCTGCAACCATTTCAATTAGTTTAACTCAGTTAGTCATAACTTAACATAATGTTAAAGATCTGTCACAATGTTGTAATAAAATTTTATTAATATACAAGCGCAAGGGAATGAAATATTTAATATTTGGTAACGAAGCAAAGCGCGGCGTCGACTTCCGCCACTCCACACGCAATGCATCAATGGAAACGGAGTAACATGGCACTAGATTCCCAAGACCCCTTTACGAACCCTGTCATGTGTGGGATACAGCTTGAAGAAGATAAACAAATATCTTTCAAATATTAGTAAACTAGTCCTTCCCTGAGGCTTCGCCCGCATGGTTAAATAGAAATAACTACGAGTGTGAAACAATTACTATAACCTATAGCTTCCCCCAATACATGGACTATTCAATACAAAAATAATTTTTCAATGAATCAGTAGCTCCTGAGATTATCGCATTCAACCAAACAAACTCTTCAGCTTTATAATATTAAACACTAATACCTTCTAATAATTCTTGACAGCCCCAACGGATGGAAGTAATAAAACAAACTGGATACATAACAAAACTAAATTAGGTCTAACTAAATAAATTTCTATAATTCAGAATATTCTTGTTTTCTATATAGGTATAGGCCTGGTACGACGGCGGTCTAATAAAGCGTGCGAAATAATTACATTCCTTAATAATTAATGTTGCAAGAAAAATTGTATGCCTTCCAGCGAAATGATATAGTATAAGGGCAGTTCTACATGTGCTTTTAAGTAGAGAAGTGATGACTAATTTACTCATGTACACTGTATATTTAATATTTATTTTGTCAGTACTGAAGATAATCTTCAGTGATATAAAAAGCATTTTAAATTAGCAGAGTAGGCAGAGAGAATTTAGTGCTAAGAAACTCTATTCTTATTTTTCCAACCAATTTTCAAAATATTGTTAGTTGAATTGTAAATGAAATTCAATGAAAATAATTCTCTTCCATGGAAATCGAATCCACAACTACATGTTTACAGCCGTATGCCAACGACAGCTCCACTGTGCTGTAGATCTTATTTGTTTTTCTATAAAGTTTTAAGCTATGATTATAATATTTTATAAATAAGCCTCTTTAAATAAGTTCTCGGAAATTTAAACACATTATGAAACGTACCATACAACTGCTATTAAGAAAATTGTTATTTTTGCTATTTTCTAATAATAAATTAGAAAACAAATCTAAATGGAACAGAAATTATTTTTCACGGATCATACTATTGTCTAATTAAAAGTCTAACTATCTGACATAAGCTGTGTATAAAAGCCTTTACGCATAAACTTTTGATAGCATCGTAAGACCGCCGCCGGCTACCGGGCGGCTAAGCGACGATTACCCACCACTCCTCTTTTTTTCCAACCGATGCGAGATTATCGATAAAATAATTAAATGGTTACTCTCAAAATCGATCCCGAATCGAGTGTTGTTATCGGATGCGTTATTTGTTCGTTTTCGGTTGAGAGACTGGTTTTAGGCCACAATTTTGCCCGTTCTTTTATTTTTGACTTTCCTTTTGGATATATTTTGTTGTTTTTTTTTTTTGGATATTTTTTGGTGTGTATGGGTTTTGTTGAAATTTACGGTAATTTTCATAGGTTTTATTCTAAAGCATGATTCATATTATATTGGTATAGCAAAACCTCAAATAGGTGTATAACAACATATGAAAAAACACAGGAAAAAGGTTTACGTTGCAGGCGATTAGTCGAAATATGAAAATAAAATATTCTAATTGTAATTTGATTATAAAATAAATAGATAATAGTAATACTTTATCGTTTCTGTTTTTTTCACTACTCTATTTCTTATTAGAATGATTTTAAAAAAGTTTCTCTATATATAGAAATCTAGTGTTTTATTGATTCCTGTGAGTGGTCCTAATAAATTTCCAATGGTTGTGGGTTCCATCGTATCGCCATGGCCGAATTAAAAAAAATATTATTTTAATGATATTATAGACAACCAGAATTCTAATAAGCGAGTTCTATGGGTAAACTTTAAGGACAACTTTCTTACGCTTCTTAGTATCAGGCGACTAGGATCTTAGTTAGAATCTAGTTCCAATATAAAAATTAAGAAAGAAAGTATTAATTAAGCAAATAAAAAAAGTATATCAAAACAAAATTAAAATACACATTTCTCAAATTCCCTTTATTATTATAAATCTAATTCAGTTACATGTTCTCTCACTTTATGTTTATAATATTAGAAAGCATTTTTTAAATGTGAAAAAAACCATAGCCTATATAGTCTTCCCCGATAAATAGACTATAGCGCAGGATCACAAGAGTGCAATTGTAAACGCAACAAGTTGTGGATTCGATTCCCACTCGGGAATCGAACCTACAACCGAGAGCTGAAGTAATTTAATGAAGAAAAGAACGGAGTGTCTGAACACTAGGCTCTCAAGTTCCCATTGCGTAAGTGCGTGATATAGTATGAAGCTAAAAAAAACATAGTTCCTAAGATCAACGCGTACAACCCAATAAACTCTTCAACTTTATAATATTAGTATAGATTATACATGTATATTAAAACGTGATGTATTCGTATAATTAAAATAAATTACCCTTATGAAAGCTCAATGGATAACAATTAATGTGTTTTGAATAATGAATACGTAATATTTTTTTTATGCTTTAAAATTATACATTATTTGCAATTTTTTATTGTTGTTAAAAGATAAATGAGATGACTTTTTAATACATTTTTTTTAGCTTTTAAGACACTCCTTTTTCTATTTTGCACTAAATTTTCGAGACATCCACAACATCCATCACCGGTAGTCAGTAGAAAGAGAAAAAAGCGTTCTCTCTGCCTCATTTGCTATTTGCAGGATACAGCATGAAGCCAAAAAAAAAGATGATTTTATTTTTTTTGTTTTAAGAGATTTGTGAAGGCTGAGTGGCGGAACTCAACGCCGAGTATTTCTTCATCACCAGAGCGAAGAAATACCAATGTTAAATATTTTATTTCCCCGATTGGGAATTGAACTCACAAGTATCGTATTTATAATCACACATTTGTGCCACTTAACGGCCAGGACGGCCTCAATTATTAATAGTCAATATTTCTTATGTTTCGATTTAAAATTTTCAAATGTAAATTAATGTTTAATAAGAATATATCAAGCAATAATTTATTTAGTTTAATGTATTCAAATAAATAAAAGATTAAAATAGATACTAGATAAATTTTATTTTTGTCTATAAAAGAATATGTAGGTTTTTAAAAAGATTCATAAATAATTAATATTTAATGTTTTGTTTAGAATCTTATGAGATTTTTTTATATAGATTCGAGTGGGAACCGAACCTACAATCGTCGCGGCCTCTTTTTATCTTATAAGAAAATTGTCAATAATTTGTCAAATAAATTGATAGCCCCATTACTTCTTGCAATGATCAAAACATACATATTTATGTACAGAAAAAAATATAAGATTGTATTATTTCTATTGCCATTTTAGATTAATCCTCTACTTTTTAAACAAAATGATTGCAAAATTCCAAACAATATTATTCACATCGAAAATCCTTACGATATATAAAAATCCTATAAAAAAAATATATAAAATAAAAAAAAAAACATCGTCTAGGTACAATTACAATCGTACAGATAACAGAATCCTCGTTAAGAAACATATTTAAGCTTGGATTCAATTAAGTTTTGACATGTATACTGCAAGCGGCGAAGACGGTGCGCAGTTATACCGCCATTTTATGTTACTTCAACCGAATGATATTGAATATCGAATGATTATTTTGATATCGATATCGATATTGATAGATTTAATTAAAGTTTTGATTTTTTTTTTAATCAATTAAAGTTCATTAGGCAGTTTTTAATGTGTTTAAAGAGGTCAGTATTCAAGGATATGTTTGGTTGCAAACGATCGTATACATGCCAAATCTACTCGGTATAGTATTTTTTTATTGAGATATTGCTTTTAACATGTTTTTTTTTTAAGTTTAATAAATAAAAAATAATACAATAGCAACATTTCAATGAGAATAATTTAATACTACTTTAAAGTACCAAAATCTATAATACTTAAATGTTCTTTTAACATTTTAAAAGTGTTATTCCACACTAAAAAAATAAAAACTTGGACGGTTCAATAATTTTATAAAAAAATAATGTTATCCTTGTCAGTACTATCTGCACTATCATTATAGATGGCGCTACTCTACATATATATTAGCAAAAGTACATTACATCATTCGAAGTCAATGAATCATTAATTATAAACGTTATTATATATTATTATGTTTATATTATTATAATATAAACGTTATTATATATTATTATGACCGTATTATTAAATAAGTAATATTATTTTACTGATACACAAATTACTTTATCATGGTGCATCTTTATACTAAGGAGTACGTTAAACATACAATCGTGTTACATTGAATTTTATTTGTTTTCAGCTAAACTTAGATAAAATATAGCATTAAATATAGCATTTTACAAGAGAAATAGGAATGCCAATATAAAATAACAAAAAAAAAATTTGCACACAGAGGTAATCTATGAATAGTTCCACTATCAAAGTCCTGATTCTATCATCAAGTTTCATGAAATTATAATTATTACTAATGATCAAATTCAGTTTGTTAGAGTTTGTTTTTCTGAACGTAGCAGGGAAGGTAGAGGGCACATAGTGTTAAGTAACTCTGTTCCCACTAAGACACTTCTTCCCCACTTTCCTCAGAACTTTTAATGAATTGCGTGCTAGGTGGCGGGACACAACGCTGAACTTTGCCTCGTTAGAGCCAGGAAATGAAAATATTACATATTTAATTCCTCCCAATGGGAATCGAACTCAGAACGCGTTTCGAATCGAAGGCTTGTTCCAGTGGTGCGACGGCTTCATTTTTAGATTTTATTAAATAGTTATATATAATATATATATATAGTCCACCTAATTTAAAACCGTGTTAAAAAGGCATAAAATGTGACACATTTCTATAATAAAATATAGCACAAAAACTATTCTCAAATAGGTCAAAAACAGTAAATATAAAACATTCGTCACATAAAACAACCGTACTTTCGTCTATTCATCCAGAATTTTGTGTTGAAACGAATTCAATACAGAAAACGTATATATAAAAATAAAAAAAAATACATTTTAAAGCCGTCAAGTGGCACTGAACAGTAATTTGTTTATAAGTAATTTGCATAAATTTCAACCCTTCAACAGGACAATATGTCGTTTTTATTGGAACAAAAAACACGAACGGTTGCTGACGATTTCTTTACTAGCTGGTGAAAGCCGGACCTGGGCTGGAAAAAATGTTGGACACAGCATGTTCGAATGTTACGAATATACTAGTAAAAATTATTGATTTCTCCTTTTAATAATTATTTTTAGAGTAAAATCTATTATTATACATATGCTTATGTTTTGATTATTTTTTCAATCACTCTTTATATATTAAAGGTCAAGCAAAATATTTTTGAGCTCCATTATTCAGAATACAATCTCGCAAAAATGAGAGAAAAAGTAGAGAATGGAGAAATAAAGAGAATAATCTGATTTGACTCTTTAATTTGTATACGAGTATTCGTTTAATTAAAGCGTTTCGTCTCAGTAGCAAAGAATTACTTTGATTGTATATAAAGATTAATTTGATTCATAAATAAATATAGCTAAACCAGATAATGCTTTCAATATATGATATAAATAATTTATAAAAAATATTATATATACATACATAGGTTATTCTGTTAGTCAGTCTATTATACAATCATAAACATATTGTCTATGGATAAAATAAATTTATCTTATCTTTATATTTATTTTTAATATTATAAAGTATAAGTGTCTGACCTCGGTTGACCTTCGAAAACACAGTATCAAAGATACTGGAGGAAGGTCACGTAAAAAGCATGAGGACCCCCCGAAGGGCATGTATGAAGAGGTTGATGACAGTGGACGAGGCGAAAGAGGTGTGTAGAGACCGCAGCGTTTGGCGCTCGGTTCTCTCTGACTACCCCGCAAGGGATAGAGCGTGAAGCTAAGTTAAGTTAAGTTAAGTTATAAGTGTCTTAATATTAGATTCCCCGGTTTCCTCTGTTTGACCTGCTATTTGGGGTACAGCGTGAAGCTAAATAATAATATTTTTTTAAAAAAATTAAAAATAAACATAAAATCGTAAATTTATTCACAATTCATGTATTATCTGCATAATTATTGATAACACGAAAAAAAATTAAATGCTATTTTTATACATTTTACTTTCCAATAATTTGTAATTATCGAAATGTAAAACGTATAATATAATTATGAAGAAGAAAATAAAAATGATCTTAAAATATTCTTTGATAAGATTTTTTTAATCGACTAAATTTTATTTACTTAAAAAATATATATTTGGTCATTAATTGGAATTTAATTTCTTGAAATAGCTAATGCGTGAAGCATTCTAACGTGATTGATTTATAAAATAATTTCAGAACGTGGCTGAATTTAATGCCGCGCTAGGCTCACCAAATAATCAAGAACCCACAACCAACGCGTTTACAGTCAGGCGCGGTTCCACTGCGCCACGATAGCCTTAAATTGTATTTATTCCTGATTTTCGAGACATTATGTGTAAAATAATGCAACAAATAAAACAAATCTATTAAGTACTTAAATAAAATAATTTAAAAACATGAATCGAACTTGTTGTCACCATTATGCAAATTATATTAAAATGTGTTAATTTCATACAAATTCAATGTATTTCGAGCAACCTGTATACGGTGAATAATATGAAGGTAACAGCAATACTTTTTGCCAACTTAACCCTTTCTCATAATTTGAAATGTGGGTAATATTAAACATTATTTGTTTTGGACGGTCGCGTCGGTACTAAAAAGCCGACTTTGACAAAAAAATACAATAACAATTTAGTCTAGTTTGTTTGTTTTGTTACATGCTGTATATAGTGAAAGAATATTTTTTTATAAGTTCTGTTAATGTTAACGTTTTATTAGTTGTGGGTATCTTTTTTTGTTAAAGTGTCATAAAGTGGTCAAAACTAGAACAATTTTTTTTATACTTCGTTTTTTTATTTAACATTTCCTATTAAGATAGGACGTAGGTACTTAGAAGGTGGTACTAGTAGAATTATTCTGAAATGTAGAGAGAAGCTCGGAGAGTGCAGGTGAGCTTTGAACCTATACTTGGGTTGCAAGTCTCAGGTATTGCTCTGAGCTCGTCATCTTCCCAAGCGGTGAGCATCCGAAAGGTGAATCCACGGAATGCTTGGTAACTATTTTTCATACAATAAAGTATCATTACGTTTTCCATTGTGAGTCGAAAAACAGACTTCAGTTTCAAAGTCAAATTCTGGTATAGTCTTCTATGTGTGGGAATTGAACCAAATACTATAGCATGTAGCCAGCCATACATCTGTGCCTCTTATAACTTATAAAATTTTACTCGAGAATTCGCCCCCGTAGTCAAACGGAAAAAGTTTCTAAGTTAAGTGTGCTCTACCACACAAACTCTTGAGCTTTATATATTAGTAAAAATTAATAAGTTATTAATTTTAATAATATTCAATAAAAAAGATAATGTGTACAATACATCTTCAATCAATTTCTTATTACGATATTTATCTTCAGAAAAAGTTGTTTAATATATTCGTGTTGATATTATTAAGAGTCAATAAAACCGCAATCACTGTTATTAGCCACTAAATATTTGATTTTGAATGAGCTTCGCCCGCGGCTTACATTTTATTAATATTTAATGCTACACAAATTTATGTTTATATTTGCATTAATTTGTCATTATAATTCTAATACATTCTTTTGTTCGACACTTGTCGTACGCACAGTACAGTTAGGGCAAAAAAACACAAGACAAGTTGGACAAAACTGAGAGACAATGATGGACAGCGGTAGCATCCTTTAAAAAAGTCCTAACGGTTCCAATTTTTTAACGACATTCGGAGTTTTAACCCTTTATTGAAAACATCCGTTAGTCCCAACAAAGAAGCTCCAATAGATTATGCAAAAACCGTAGCTCGTCCTTTTCACTGTATCAATTCCCATGCTTATAAAAGACTCAACGGCAATCGATATTCACAAAGATGACACCTTGTTTGAATATTCACATCTTCCCATGGAATGTTCCGATCGATCCAAAGGGTTAGGGCGATGCGTCGTAGGCAAATTCGATTATCTCCGAACCATTCTCACGCATCCCGATATAGAATAATAAATCTTTGCATACAAATCGTTATAAAAAACTCTATTAAAGAAGAACTATCTGTGACCCCTCGCAAGGAAACGCGCACCCAAATTAAACGCTAGGACAAGTGCAACCAGAAAGAACCGTATTTATTTCTTCCGGAATCTAAACAATTTAATGGGGTACTTTATGTTACGGTTGCGATTTTTTTTCCTATACCTGCAAGTCGTAACCCTCGTCGACAGTTTATTTGCATTTTTTTTTATATTATTCCCATTGAAATAGTATCTTAACCCTATTGAGTAATGTCAGGGGTTAGGTTGCACTTAATATTCAAAAAGGGCAGGTACATTTCTCTTAATATTCTCGCATAAATTATAGTCAGGTACATTTTGGCTTATTGTTGTTTCGCGGGGGGTCGATTTTTCAAAGGTCGTAATGTATGACGTGACAAAGACCGATTTTGTATGTTATATTTTTAGTGCAAGGTCTAATATTGTGTTGCTTTTGGACGTGATCTTTGATTTTTGACCCGCAACGCAAACGGATCCGCGACGCTATACTTCCTGAATGCGTTAACCCGTTTCCTTTGTAAGAATTTATGCAAAAAAGTCTACCCATCCTATTTTTTTATTCAATAAAATTTAGGGGCTATGCACATTATGCAAATGTGATCATAAATTTAGCTGTGACATGTATGTGGTGGGAATACAGTCTCTCACACATGGTATTAAAGGTGAATTTCGCATATATTTGTTCAATAATTTCGAAAAATTGTAAACAAATAAGCGATTTTTTTTCTCAAGACTGGGTCGCTGATATTTTTTTCTCAGGACTCGGTGGGTTTACCGTTACGGCGGGAGTTTTAACGCTTGTTACCTTTTTTCATTGTGGAGTGACATATGAACCGGTGGCGGTAGGATTTGAATATGTAATTACTTCCTTTACGGTTTTCGGAAACGAGCCGAGGCCTTTGCTTCGAAACACCTTCGAATTAATACGTGATTGGCCTGCGATGTGTACGAACAAAGAAGTATGCTAGTATGTTGCGACCAGCTTAAGATGGGATGTTACGGAGTTTTTTTCTTATAATTTGACAGTTTTTTTTATTTTGTCGTATAACAGTAATTTAATGAGTAAGCAGATATAGATTTTTTGTCAATGATGCATCTTGAGGATATGTAAAATGGGGTTCTTTATATTGAAAATGTATTTTGTTAAAATTAAGATTTGCAGGTATAAAAGATGTTTATAAAAAAATGTATATTTAGTACACTATTGCAGAATTGATACATTATAATACGTCCGTGCGTATATATATATATATTTACTTATTTACTCCCAACAAGAATATGAACCTACTACTGACTATCAAACCATCATCTACCAATTGCGCAACAATAATTTAAAAAATCGTTTTCAAATATCAATATATCATGCTTCATACCAATACAAAAATTCCATAAAAGGTGCATGACAAGAAAATAAAACTGAAATTGCAAATTCTAACGCCGGGTGCATTACAGCTGCCGGGTGCATGTGGAGAAACAAAACAAATAAATCAATAATCATTATACATCTATACTATCAATATCTACATACATACATTTACATATATGCAAATTTTCATACAAAAAAGTCGTTACCGATACCTTATTTAAATAATTAGTCAATAAATCATCGATTATAGGCAATAGTATAGAAATTATATTGTAAAGCATATTTTGTTTATTCATTTTCCAGGTGTAAGTTTAAAGTTAATATCACTTTAGGCTCAGTAGGAAGGTGCCGTTGGGTCGTCAATTCAATTATTTAGTGGAAAATTATTAAAAAAAACATTATTATTTTGATTTGCCTTATAATATATGTTTTAATTGCTTTTTGCGTATTATATTTATGTGCACCTATAATGACTTGTCGAGTTATACATAATTTTTAACTTTAGCTTAACCCTATTTTAAATAAAATGAAATAATTTATTATTTCTTGCCTATTTTCAAAATAACTAAAGATTTAATCGTTACTATAAAAAAGCTTATAGAAAGCTTCCGTTCAATCACAACAATACATTTATAGCATTTTTTTAAAACAAAACGGTAAGGATTTTACAAAACTTGAATCGATAATATATTGTTAACGGATCCTATAATTATATTAGTTTTATTACATACATCCGCGTACAAATTGCTTATAAGGCGATAGGTATCGAGCTCCTGTGCGTCGAACCTCCAAACAACCAAAGAAACGATAAATCCACTAAATAATAGTTATCGAAAAATAAACTAAAACATAATTGTCAACCGGAAAACATAAAAGCGTTTTAAATTGTCGAGACAATAGGACTGAGACAATGGGCCAAAAGGGCCGAAGGTGGACGTTTTTTTTTAGAAAAAACTAATTTTTTTTGCAAAAAAGCTAAAAATCTGTTTCGTTTTTTTAATAACGGTATGTTTGTTCTATTTTATCGGTTTATCTCTAGAACTTGCACTAAAAAAGTTAACTCGTAAACATTAGTTATAGTTAGATATAAGTTAACTAAAGTTTTGACGATTGTTAAATATATTGCATTTTAAAAAGATCTTCTGATAATAAAAATATTAGTTTATTAGGAAAAAAATGATACATTTTCGTTTTTTAATAGTTTTAATGTTTTTGGGTGTTAAGTAACTCAAAAGATAACAACGGAACTCTTATAGGATCACTTTGCCCGTCTGTCTGTCAAGAAAATTTATCTCGTGATCGTGTCAAGCTTCATAGTCAACGCCAACAAAATATGAAATTTATCCAGAAGTGAGAGATTGTTGTAAAAAATAAAGAAAAAAATCAGAAAAATGGAAATTTATATTTAAATTACAGACAAAAACTATTAGAAATTTATAACTGTAGTTTATTTCATAAAAAGTGGTGGAAACTGAAACTTCGGTGGGCGGGTCTGACTTGCACTTGACCAGTTTTTTTATTTCTATTACCTTGCACTAAGCCTTTATATTATTGATAAGCCTAGAAAAGATAGAGAGAAATATACCTAAGGAGAAACAAACACAAAATTCCATTAGACAAATTACGTATCTAACCAAGTACCTATGGACATATAATTAATCGAATAAGGTAATATTGCTTAAATGAATTTCATAGACGGAAAATAATTTATTGATATATTTTTTCCCAGCTTCACAGACGAACATACTCGTAGTGTAAAGACACTGATTACTGCTTGACAACCATTGTGTTTATAGTCATCATATATATATATATATATATATACACATATATATATATATATATATATATATATATATATATATATATATATATATATATATATATATATA
>JAATLQ010037897.1:0-11289 GCA_013421005.1 Heliconius erato x Heliconius himera | reverse complement strand
ATAAAACGCCTTAGTATGTGAGCAGTAGACGGCGCAGTAGACGGAAGTGTCTCAAAGTTCGTACTAAAAAAAAGCAGCAGGGCAGTGTTCAGTTCCGTCGACCATATTTAGATTATGGAAGTCTCACTAAGCCTGTAACTTGTTCATATAATATATATATTTAAACATAATAAATGTGAAATATGTGTTTCTTTTATTATTTCTTTTTAAGAATTATTTATAAATTAACAAGAGATTTAAAATGTTTCTCATATATACGAGTATTTGTTGTATAGTACGACGAAACATGTTAATACAGTCAATTTTTTTAAAAGAAAGTAATATTTTTAAATTAAATAATATCTCAATCTTTTTATTGTGTAACTGATACAAAAACCTCTCTCTCTCTCTATGTATCATTATCCATCTGTCTAAGCACAATAATATTAAGCTATAACAAACCATGCCTTCACTGGAACGGTTACAATGAGCCACAAGTTCAAATCCCGTTACGTAATTTTTTTTTACTTTACACGTTACGTTTTCAATTTTTTTACTACGAAATAAATTTAAAATAAAACGTTGCATATATCACAACTATAAATTAAAACAGCAATAAGCAGAGCCCCTATCTAAAATATAAGCGCTCACACTTAACATTTTTTTTCAACATGACATTGGAGTAGTTTAAGCATTAGCAATGCAAACGAGTTCAGTTAGTATTTCCGTTCTATTGACAACCGATGATTGAATGTATTTTTATATATGTATGTATGTATAGCTGCAATCGCTTCGACTGAGTCGATTTTGATAGGATCGATAGATGGCGGTAGTTTTGTTATTTATAGATATATAATTACTATCTATCTGACTATAAACGCCATGGTTGTCAGTACGATTCCTACTTAATAGGGAGTAATATATTTTTATTTCTCTGTTCTATCACAACCGAGGCTTGCGGCGGCGAGTTCCACCAATTAATACACAATTATTTAAATGTTAAATAACTTTCTTGATTTTAAAAAAACGTTGTATGCCTTTTATCATATTAAAAGTAAATGATTTGCAGGGTCTCATTGTAAGCGCGATAGTTGCGGGTTTGACTCCCACTCTAAGATGAATAAATTAGCCGGAAAGTAGGGAACGAGGTGTCCTACCACAAGTTATGCTCTTGCCTACGCTGTTATATGCGATATACGGTGTGAAGTTATAAAAAATTAAATAATTTTTATTCAAATACATATGTATATAAGAAAAGAATAAAGAGGCATCATTCTGCGGTCAACTTTAACCGCAAGTGACGCACGCTACTTGTGTGTACGCGTATTGAATACATAAATCACAATTTTTATTGCTTAAATTGTTTTAAATGTTACCATAGTCCAGTGTATGACGGCTGTGGGTTCGATTCCCAGGCCTATATATATATATATATATATATATATATATATATATATATATATATATATATATATATATATATATATATATATATATATATATATATATATATATATATATATATATATATATATATATATATATATATATATATATATATATATATATATATATACATGCTCAAAATAATAATTAAATTTTGTAACACGTCCGCTTTATACATTAGGAATTTCAATTAAAACAAAAATTAAACAACGGGACATAAAAAATATTGTAGATTTTTTGTACAATAAAATTAATTTAAGAACGTTTCCCCAGATAAAAAAACTACGAAAACGAAATAAGAAAAAGCCGCTTTTGCGCGACATATTCTAACTTTACCCTCATACTTATGTTTTTTTTTCTCTCTTACAATAGAATAACAGATAAAAAAAACATAAAAAATCATTATTAAAAATGTTACTACTAAATGCAATTTATGTGTTTGTTTGTTTGTTTTATAACAAGCAAAAAGTTAATTTATCATAATTTAACACTTAACTGATTCAACGATATCGTGGTTAAGTAAAAACATAATTTTACCGTCGCGTTAAGCTTGACTTAATAGTAAGGTAAAAATATGTTTTTAACCGATTTCCAGTAAATGGAGGTTATAGCTTGACGTGTATGTATATACTATGTGACATTGTAAATTGTATAATATTTAAGTGTAATAAACTATTTAGACTTACAAATCTGTGTATATTTGTATGTGTGTATGATATTTTTTTTTAATTTAGATAAATTCTAAATTAAAGAGCAATCCAAATTTCATCAAAATTCCTTTAGTACCTTTTGAGATAGGCGTAATAACGCATGTAGGTAGTTGCGAGATAATTAAAGTCGGTTCATTTTTTAAATCATTTATTTTTTTTACTACACTATGGTCTCATAGTGTAGTCAAAAAAAATAAAATACTAAGTACTTCTATTCAATAATATATTTTAATATGTGAAAAGTGGAAATATGATCTGAAGACTTAGTTCTTAATTGTTCACCAATTTTAAGAACATTACAAATTATTCAATAGAAATCAATACTTCTGCTACTACTTTTAAATATAAAAATTCCCCCATATAGGATTCCACTCATAACCTAAATATTTACAGTACCTTAATATTTCTGCTGCTATGTCAAAATAATGTCAAATACTCCGACCGTTAAATATTGGAAATAGACAATTTTTCTATGTTAATTTAACCAAGCATCACGTTTATTTTAACCTGACCTCAATTATATTATTAAAAAAGTGTCATATTAAACCTAAGGTTCAATACAATACGTCCCCTTGTTTGATTCAAAAATTGTACAAACCATTGTGGGCTCAACAAAAGGCACAGAATTCTTAAGAAACTCAAGAGGGGTGGGTGCTCTAAAGAATATTATTTTTATTGAAACCTAATAATCTATTTTTTTTTTGTTTAAAATTATTAATATTCATTGTTTTTATTTTAAAGCTAAACATACATGGATTTTAAATATCTCTAAATATATGTATTTATATATATATTTGTCAATTTATATAATATAACCATCAACATGCAATCAAACTCTGACCCACTGCGCGATAACAGCCTTTTTTATAAATAAATAAATCAACTTCACACTCTATTCCGCATACAGCATGGTAGGCAGAAGGAACCTAGTGTTAAGATACTCCGTTCCCCACTTACCGCAGAACTCAACGAACAGAACGAAGAAATCGATATATAAATTTAAATAAATATTTCATCTCCTCGAGTGGGGATCGAACCCACAACCAGTCGATTTTACAGTCACACTTTATGCCCCTGCACCACGACTGGCCTCAACGGCCTTTTAAATGTTTACAATTATTGTGTTAATATTATAATATTCATAGCATATGAGCATAAGTAAAGATTTAAAATAAAAAAATATATATGAACATATAAGGCCAAAAATAAACACACACGTCACCGTGCGTACGCGCAGATATTTTTGTCACATTACCATCACAAAACTGTTACGGCTAAATTGCAATAGCAAATGTATATTCATCGCCTTCAATGTCTTACTTCCATTGTGTGCGTTGTATGGACCAGTTTATCTTGATCACTTTTTAGCAGAAATTATATGAAACTTGTGGTACCTTGGAGATCAACTTACAATGGAAAGATGCACAAAAGGCCATTTATAAAATGACTAAAGCGATACGTGCAGTATGAGTTAACAGTCTATACATTTAGTTTTAAGCCTTCTCATATATTTTTATTTGTTTTTAGTTTCACGCTTTACCTCTAGTGGGACAGATAGAAAGAACGCAAAAACACTGCGGCCTCTGCATATTTCTTTCAATTCCTGAATTGGCATCAATTTCTTTATAGAAACTCTCCGGGGTCCTTATGCTTTTGACGTACATTTGCTTCTTGTAGTATTAATAGAGAAAATAGAACTGTCATTTCGTTCTTCTGTTATCCCTCTAACAAAGACATTTCAGACATATGAAATGTCAAAATTGTTGTTTCACAAATAAAGGCAAAATAAAATGACAAGTTTCATAAATGTTTAACTATTTAGATTTATGTAACAGAAAAAGCCAGATACAGCATAAAAAAATGTTCGGTAATTTGTGCGTCAGGTGATGAAACAAATCCATTATAACCTACTGTACATTATAATCAGTCCTGTATCAGTTTTTTTTTAAGATTCAGATTAAGAGACAGAGGGCACCTAGGAACCTAGTGTTAAGACACTCCTTCCCCATTTAAACTCTTGCGTTCCCCACTTTATGCCGAATTCAATTCTCTATCAGATAAGGGATGTCAACATTTTATACAGATTTTATTAAAGAAATCAACGATAAAACGGGATACTGATCCATCAACATCACGTAATGGCTTAAAAAAATAATTATTGATAGATTGGCCCCGAGAGAAAGTCATCACGTTAATTAGTACTTCGAGGCGTGCTGTGATTTATGTTATTTAGAAGCGTTTTAAAATTTATTACGGGTTAGTCTTAATTAAATGTATTTGTGGGTTATGGCAGCGTGGCGATGTTAATGATACGAGACTTAATATTGAACTCTTTTATTATATATTTAATTTGGTTATTTATACGCTACAAAACAATAGTGGAAAATAATTACACAATTGCATTTGTAGCGAATAAATGTAGGACGCTGATTTAGATGTTTACAAATGAATGTGCAATACCCCTACAATACTCTCCCCCTTTGAGAGAAAAAAAGTGTTAAACTGAATATAAAATAACTAAAATAAAATATTATGCCTATAAACTAAATTGATCCACGGGTGTTGTTGTTCGACCGGAGCTCGTAACTCGATGCGTTGTTTTGATGTCGTCGGCTGCTGCGTTTGCGCATTGTTGACGTTCTGCTGATGTCGTGTTTTGATGAAGGCAGGCGTAAGTCGGTCAATAACCGGAATTATGTATCGTTTATTATTAGATACAGGTAGAGTGCGCACGAAATTTTTCAACCCGTTCGAATTCGGGGATTTGCATAAGTGACGAATTCTTGTCACGTGAGATTCCGCCGTTTGATACGATAAGCTTGTTTTGTCCACGTACTTCTGTATTCCATACCAGGTCAGAAGTAATGACTTGTTAGCATTATTCTTGTTGTTCTGAATCCTGGGTGCGTTGCGTCGTGTAATATACTGTATATTCTTTTTCGAAATATGCGCAGTATATATGGTTGACTTGCACTTGTTGGGCTTCGGGTTGAGCCTTGGAAAGTTTTCCAATCATTGTTTGATTGTCGCTGTGGAACGTCTTCGACACATGCTTGGGATGCGTCGGTAATTATCGATGGCGGTGCGTGCGGGTGCGAGAGGGTGCAGTCAGCGCAATGCTTCTCTACTGACTGAAAAGTTTCCCTAGTTTCTTCGATCTACCATATTTGTGTTTATTCAATGGCGCTTAAACATTGACAGTCGTAAATATAGTGAGCCAGAATTAATTATCCTTTTCGGATTTAATAATCCTGTAATGCTATCGACTAATCTGTTATTGCGCGTATCGACTCTAAATTAGCCTTTTTTATCGATGCCTTCTTAAAATTTTGTATTTTCCATTATTTCCTCAGCTTTTATTTAATTTTGGGTTGGATCTTGATGTAAAAATCTCAATGCGTGCGGTTGGTGGTATATTGCCTCTTGAAATCCTAACCGGTGAGACACGCTTGTGTGAAGCCGATTAGAATGTGCACTCACCAAATTTGTGGAGATTTGCGTCGGGCAGTCGTTGGGTTGAAGTCCGGTATGCGTGGTTCCAATATAGCACCACGGGAGTTGTCTGGATCATTACGTCGGTCTCGTAGATTACTTCGGGCTGAAGTCAACAGGAACACGTCGGCGGATGTCTGCGGGGTCCCCCCCGGAGGGGTCCCTCACGTCGGATCACGTCGGGGTCACCAATGTGGGTTATGGCAGCGTGGCGATGTTAATGATACGAGACTTAATATTGAACTCTTTTATTATATATTTAATTTGGTTATTTATACGCTACAAAACAATAGTGGAAAATAATTACACAATTGCATTTGTAGCGAATAAATGTAGGACGCTGATTTAGATGTTTACAAATGAATGTGCAATACCCCTACATATTTAATATATTTTATCTTTGGATTCCAAGATGGTAGAAGACAACTTAAAAGACGGAAGAATTAAATAAAAACGATTGTGGATCCGCTATGGTCTAGACCCGTCATAGACTGGAAAGAAAGGAATAAAATGCATAAGAGCTTTATCGAAATTGGGTAAACCGATTTAGCTACACAAACTTTGAAATTTGTAAATTAACGTGTAAGTAAAATATGACTAAAGACTTTTACTGTTATGTTTGGTTTATTTTAGTTAATCGTTGCTATAGCTGTAAGTTTATTTTGCGTTACAACAATAAAATTTGCGGCGTTGAGTTCTGCCACTCAACAGGCAATGCCCCCAGAATTCGGCAGAAAGCGGGGAACGGAGTGTCTTGACACTAGATTCCCTCTGCCTACCTTGCTTTGTGCGTGATACAGCGTGAAGCTGATTTCAATAAAACTATGTCACCACGGTAGTGTTGTCTGATATCGAAGGTTGTGGGTTCAATAAAATAATCACGTCTAATCAGACGAATTTAAGCGCCACAACAGAATGGTTTATTTTTTTCAAATTAAAAATCCATTAACTAAAAAGCAATCGAATTAAAAACTATGAAAATGTTAAAAGTTAACACCAATTACGAAAACGCAGTAAAAAATAGAATATATCACCAAATTTCGACCTCTTGTGTAACATTGATAGATAAATTAAAATAATTATCGATAGATTTTCTAGAAATGACGATAGTAACGACTCTCTCTATGACTTTCGCGAATATAATTGATTCGACCTCTCAACTTGTGGGTTAAAAATGGATGTTTTTCAATAAATGTTAAATTTCACTTTATTTATGGCATACTTTAGATAATAGTTTAAGTGGTTGAATGACTGAGAGAATGGTGTAAAAGGCAGGTTTGGTTATATTATATTGTATTATACATTTATAAATAGATTTAAAGCTTTTCTGTTACTTAGTGACTGACAGACGATACTACTGGAGTTAAAGAGAAGAAATTTATCATGTAGGTTAATGTAGTATGTAGGTTATGGAGTGCAAGTAGGGTGCTAAGAAATTATTTCTAGAAATTCCTACGGAAAATATGGAGATCTTCCATTTTATGTCTAAATGTTCACACAAGCAAAACAGCGGGTGACAACTAATGGATGAAAACATTATTGTGAAATACTACTCACTAATATGTATATTGAAATATCCTTTAAGATATTTAACTATAACAGGAGTTGTAGGTTTGATTCCCACTCGGAGGAATGAATTATTATTTATTTATATTTTCCTTTCTTAGATTTGGTACCGAGGCAAAAGCGCGGTGTTGAGTTCCGCAATGCTTTAACATAAACCTGACAAAAAAAATAGAAAGTTAATCGAATTAACTAACAAATAACATTCGTCTCAATTTCTAAAGTTTCATTCTTACGATATTTTATTTTGTAAATAAATCTTTTAGTAATGAATATGTAAATAATTAAACGACTTCTTCAATTTTAAATTAATTTATTAGATATTTAACTGCAATGTAAGAAAGGTAGGGGGTGGCCTCGGTTGGCCTTCAAAAACACATTACTTTTTGATACTAAAGAAAGGTCATGTAAAAAGTAAGAGGACTCCCCGGAGGGCATGTATGATGGCAGTAGACGAGGAGAAAAACGTATTCAGATACAGTAATATTTGGCGCTCCGTCCTCTCTCTTTACCCCGGTAGGGCTAAAGCGTGCAGCTATGAAAGAAAAAAGAATTAATGAAATATACCGTTTATTTTTTTAAAGAAAATTTATTGTAGAAAATTTTAGAACAGATCTACTCTTAGCATTACTAGTACTAAGAAGCTTAAGCATTTTAAATACATTTAAAAAGGATGCGAGCAAATATTCACTTACAAGACACCCTAATTGCGTCACAATGACGTCATTAATGTAAAAAAATATTATAATAATATGTTGTAATGTTCTATTATAAATAATATTATATAATAAGTAGAATTTCGTATAATAATTTAAGTTTATATAATATTTCATAATAATTGCCCTCCTATTGTTACTATAAGGCAATGGCCACTTTAAGGCACAAGTTCTGCAACGACGGTTGACTGCGCTGTTAAAGGTTGTCAACCACTGGTTATATATAAGTAGAAGTAGGATGAAGCTATGCTATACTAGCTTTGCTACTATATTTTGGCCTATAAGCGTATAGGGAAATGTGGTGATAATACCTCTAATAAGGATTTTTATTTTATTTTGGATACTGATTGCGTTAGAAATACATACATACATATGTACGATATATGTTTGTCATATAACTTACATAAAAATATTCGTAAAGTAATTTTAATAGAATAGTACTTTGTAACTGACGTTACCAAACATTAAATCCGTGTTGATATACAGATAAATTTCATCCAGAAGTAATCCTTTACATTAAATTTATACTTACTAAGCACGAGTGAGTGGAAAGAGAGATAGAAAACGTGTTAAAAAATCAGAACCTCCCCTGAAGGTATGTATGAAAAGGTGGATGATGATTACGGTAAAGAGATAAGATAAGCAGAGGCCGTTTAGCGCTTGATCCTTTCTAACTACCCTACTAGGGATAAAACTTGAAGTTGAATAAAAAAAAATTACACAAAACTCTACATTTAAAATCCAAATCTTATCTAGCACTGTGCGTAACACTTTACAAGACACTATACTAATTAACGCAGCCATCACACAAAAATACACGTCAGCTTGTAATCTCCGTAAATAATAGCCATAAAGTGAAGTTATATCGTTTTATTATTTCGTTATTTTACTTCACGATGAGCGCGTCTATGTTTTTGAATGATAAAAATCATTAAAAATAATATATTTGCCATGTAAAAGTTATTATGATGATTATTTTTTTACATTTTTTTTTATGTCTAATTATTATATTGTTACTACGTACTGCTATCTGGGTTGTGATTTCAATTCTTTGGAGCATTTTTCATTAAATAAGTTTTATATGTCAACGGGTTCTACTAGATTCATTTAATTTTTTTTTAAATTTTGCATTCGAATGTTAATTTAATTTTAAGTTTGACTTAAAATTAAATTAACATGGTTGTGTAGCACGCTCTGGTAGACAAACGAAACTTAGTACTAAATTTCTTAGTACTTTTTCTTAAAAATTGGGAAAGGAGTGTCTCAACACTATGCCTAGCCTTCTATGCGGGAAAAAGCGTTAGGCTCTGTTATTTGCTTAAACAATACTACCAATAGTTGAAGCTATTATATTCAATGCCTTTAAATGCAATATTCTCATTAAAACAGTACCGTTTACCTTTAATTTCAAAATATTTAGGTTTAATTTCATCAACTCCTACACGTTTTTAATTTTAATCAGCGCAAGATAATCATCTAATTGCTCTAAAGCGGCATATCTCATGCACGCTCCGTTGAGAGACGCCAGTTTTTGAGTGTTGTTGCCAAAAAAATTATGATCTGTACAGTTTTTCACTAAGATTCTATGTTATTAAGTCGCCCTCGTGTGTTGTAGGTAGCCTTGTTCTTTTTTACTGTTTTTTTATTTACAGTTTTACTGTTTTATCGTATGATACTGCTTAGATTACGTTACGTATGTAGTTTTTATAGATCATTAAAATATATTTTGATTTTCAAGGGAAGATAGAGAAAATCTATTGATATATCACTCTCTTTTTCTTAACTCCACGTGGATAAGAAGAAGAGAATATAATTTCTCATCTTAAAAAACATTTTTAGTGCGTTTCATAATAAATTTTAGTTGATTTTTTTTATAATATAAGACAGTAGTTATTATTTGAAATGGAAGCTATAAATAAGCCAACTTTATTGAGACGTTAAGTTACAAACAAGTTCAGTTCAGGCAGTATCAATAACATGGCAGCCCTAAAAATTACATATTTCATATTTCAGCAATCACTCAACCAAAAAATACCGATTTGAATGAATTATGTCGAAGTGTTTAAATACTTAAGCAAGTGTTTTTAAGTCTTAGCCTAAACATATTTAATCTAAAGAATATTAGCAAATGTATTCTGGTGACCAAGAACTTAAAAAAAAATTAAAAACTTCTTTTAGCGTGACGCTGTACTTCGCATATTCAGAGTAGGCAGAGCGTCATTAAGTGGAGAAACTCAACATTGCTTTTTGACCTGTCATCAGAGTAAGAAAAAGAAATTAACTCGTTTCCCGAATGGTTCTCGAACCCACAACCAACACGCTTAAAGTCAGACGCTGTGCTGCTGCACCACGATGGATCCCTAATGTATGTAAAATATTCCATATTAAATAAACTTCTCATAATAGATCCCATCAGATGTTGAAAAATAATAGAAAAATACCAACATATCTAAAAAGAAATCAACTAAAGAAATTTCTATATTTTTAGTTGATTTCTTTTTCTTTCTTTTTTCCTAGATGGGCTAGACTTAGAGCTAGACGCTAAATATAAATTCCACATAATTATATTGTATATTATTTGACCTACGCATTCACCGTTGGCAACTCGCAAAAAGTTTCACGTCACGCAGTGATGGCGACCGGTTTTTGCCTAGTTTCGTTGCGTGAAGCGACTACCCACTTTCGTTATTACAACCTCCTAATATGGCGTTCGTATAAAGCTATTCTCCGTTTCGATTGATCGACTCGTTTTTTTTTATATATATGTACAATTGTTTACTTGTTCAACGTGTAATTGTTGTTTTAGGGTTGCCACGTTAGTGTTGTGGGAATCTGTTATAGAAAATGTTAATTAAATATATATTTTTTATTAAATTCCCATATAAGGCACGCACTGCCTTGCCGTGCCTGCCATTAGGCAGCATGTGAATACCGCACCTCTCCAAACATTCGATATTTTTTTGTATTTTAATTGGAAGAATACTTACTAATCCTGAATTATCATATAAATGATTTAACATTAGTTTTTTGTTGAATATTTTTAAAATAAATAAAAACTTGAATGATATTTTAACGTTTTAACAAAAAAATACCTAATTACGAAAGTGGAAAAAAATGGCTTTAGGAACAGCAATATGTTAAACATTAAACTTTTAATTAACCCTAAAAAGTGACAATTTTAAGTCAAAAGCTTAAAGTTATATTTTAATAGAATTCGGACATATCCCATAATGTATATAAAAACGTTTTTCTAAAGGACGTTCATACAAAACGATGATACCCACTCGTTGGCGTTAGCTACTGGTAGTATAATAAATAGTTATAACATTTTCATTATATTAATATATGGCGTTTTTTTTTTTTTTTTTTTTTTTTTTTTTTTT
>JAATLQ010037896.1:32179-68443 GCA_013421005.1 Heliconius erato x Heliconius himera | reverse complement strand
TTGACTAGTTAGAGATAGTGTGAAGGGAAGTGGAATAAAAAACCCTATTTTCTTAGTTTGTTTAATTTAAACCAAACAAATTTTAACATTTTTCAAAACATTCACACACAAAAAAAGATAAATATTTTGAAATGTACAAAAATATGAACGTAGCTGGATTTAAATCCGTACAAAACGGACGAAACGCAGATTAACATTTTTATTGTATCTAAACATTTTGTTTTAGAAATTTTAGGAACTAAGAGGAATTTAAATGCAAAATAATTAAACGTGATATTTCCCAATGGTATAATAGCTTTACAGTATAAAAAAAAGCAACATTTTACTTACAAACTACTATCACATGTATGAACAATAAATTTATATTTAAACGATACAACGATCACAAAAATTACAATATTTATCTCACAATAATTATTCGATTTACAAGTATTATCTATTTTATATCAATTTATAAATACGTATAATAATTTCCATTGAAACAGAAAAAAAAAACTAAAATAATATTTTTTAAAATTAAGACGAATATTTTTTTTAAATAATCTGGCAATCTCAATAGCAATTGTGTATGTTGGATGCATTGACAACAGCTACATCCTTCCGTTCTTTTATCTCCGTCGCTCTCTCCACGATTGCGCGCGTCCCGCTCCCTCGCCGCCGGCACCCTTCAGTACGCTGAGCTCTCGTGTCTCGTTCAATCAATGCTTTTTTTCTGTGGTGTAGGGTAGTGTGGAAGTATTCTAGTCAAGTTAAAATAGATTATCTCAAAAAAAACGCACGCCCAGCCGCGCTGAGCCCAGCAGAAATGGCTAATGATAATAAAGAGATAGGTGACATCGTGAAGAAATGCAAAATTTTACTTCTGGACGTCGAGGGGACAACAACATCGATTAGCTTTGTTAAGGTAGGTCTAAATAGTTGACCGGCCGGTGTTTTGTTTCCACACGTGATGATTTTACATTCTTTCACATATGAATGTAACGGACTACGCCTCAATCGATATTGTCTAAATCCGACAAAATTTGCACAATTTTTCCTAGGTTTCGTCTGGGAGTGAGAAATGCAAAATGGTCGCGTTTTGGGATTCGCAACATGGAGGACAAAATCAAAATGGTCCCTCCTTGATTATTCTCTAATTCCATTATAAGTTTAATATTTAATCCTTTCGTTTAGTTATGCGAGAGGTTATTCTATTATATATCGTGAATGATTTTTTTATCGCCATTTAACAAGATCCAATAAAATTTTTATTTATTAAAGTGTATTTAAAATTGGTTCAGATTTATTAATATATTTTGTATTAATTATTTAATAAAACGTGTTTCTTTAAAATTGGAGTCAACGCCTACCGGCATAAACAGCTGTTCGTCGCAGCTGGCTGGTAAAAAAATGTGGAACAGTTAACTGTCCTTTTCAAACGAACTTGGGGGTCATATAGCTGTCTCACTCGCACTCATCATATTCATATCACACATGACAGGGACGACAAATGTAATTGATGTTTTGTGCAACATAGTACATACTTTTGCGTATCATTTTACGCACGTTTTTTTTTTTAATTAAAATACAGATATTTTATAATTATTAATAATATCTTTTAATTATTTGCAAATGTTATTTCACAGTTATTAAATTTTTTCGTAATCATATGGTTTTGTGTACATACTAACATGTGTTGCTATATAGAAAGTGAAATGCCGGCGGGTTATTCTGTAGTATTTGAAAAATCTACATTGTTATATTGCCTTTTTTTAATTTTACTTTCTTTATTTCATTCAAGCGCTGTTTAAGAAACTATATTTTATAATCTGTTTTAAAAAAAAAAACTTTTAAGGCACACTTGTCAAAGTTAAAGTTTAATATTTTTAGCGTAAATATTTTACCTTATTGACAAAATAAACTTTAAATATAAATTTTTAACAAGTATTCAACAATTCAGGTAAATACAAAAAAGGTCTAGGTAAACAATGAAACTGGTCATGCGTAATTTTTCCTTTTGCCATTCGCTAGGTGTATATTCTTTTGTGAGGTTTTTTTGCATTCTTTCCCGTCCATACAAATTTAATCTTAAAATATTATGTTTATATTTAGATTTTTATTTCAAATTACTTTGTAACTGGTATGCTTACAGTATATTTTTATTTTACCATTTTCATTTAATCATAGCTTCACTCTGTATCTCACACATAGCAGGGTTTGCAGAGGGAACCTGGGAACCTAGTGTTAAAACACTCTTGTTCCTATTAAGATATTCACATTCTCCATTTTCCTTATTGTTAATTGGTGGGACTTAACATCGTGTTTTGCCTCGATACCACAGCAGGGAATAAAAATATTAAATAATAAATTCCAAGTGGAACCCACAACCGTCGCACTTACATTGGCTGTGCCTCTGCGCTACGACTGCTCTCAATCCCAGATCACCGTTATATTTAAGGATATTTTTAACATAGGATCGAAAAAATTATTGCTTTTTTATTATACATAATCTAATATAACTAAGTTCCCTCTGCCTACTCTGCTGTATGCGGCATACAGCGTGAAGCTGATTTTTTTAGAATTTTTTGTCATCTCGTCATTTTAACTTTAACAAAACTAACTAAAAGAATAATAGTCAAAATAACAAATTGGATGTTATTTTTTTAATGTCAAATTTTGCAGACCAATAGACGAATTCGGCGAATTATAACAAAAGGTTACGGGTTTCTACGAAAACTATTGAAGCTCACCGAAACTAAATTATTTTCTTATGTACCTTTTGTAAATAAGGTTAAATATTATAATAGTCCGTTTTGGGTACTAGGAACCTCACTCGCTAGGTCGAATTCACCTTTAGTAAGTAGGTAGCTATAATAGTAAAGTTATAAATCAAATTAAATCAGCTTCACGCTGTATCCCGCACACAGCAGAGACAGAGGAACCGAAAACAGGCAGAGGGAAAATAGTGTCAAGACACTCCGTTCCCCACTTTCTGCCGAATTCTGCGTGTTGAGTAGCAGAACTCAACGCCGCGCTTTGCCTCGACACCAAAGCGAAGAAATGGAAATATAAATTTAAGTAAATGTTTCATTTTTCGAGTGGGGATCGAACCCACAACCAGTCGGTTTTACAGTCACACTTCGTGCCGCTGCGCCACGACTGGCCTCTAGTAAAATTAGAGATTTTTTTTAGTTTTTCTTACTTTAATATTGATTCATCATTGTAATATGAACTCTTGAGATCAAATTCAAAGGGGGTTAAACTAGGTTACGTGTTGTAAACCAAGTTTCAAATTGACGTTGAATTAGACTAGAGGCGTGAGAGAGGAGATTCGTGGCGTGTAACTGTAAACGCGAAAGGTTGTGAGTTCGATTCCAATCGAGGAAATACAGTATTTAATACGATCATATCTTAGCTCTGGTGTGGAGACAAGGCGCGGTATTAAGTTCCGCCAACTCAACACTCAATACCACCAGAATTCCATGGAAAGTGGGGGGTGGAGTGTCTTAACACTAGACTCCCTCTGCCAACCCTCCTAAATAATAGCATAAAGCTGAAAAAAAATATTGAGTTCCGCCACTCAACACGCAATGCCTCTAGATCTCGGAGGAAAGTAGGGAACGGAGTGTCTTAACACTAGGTTCCCTCTGCCTACCCTGCTGTGTGCGGGTTCTAGCGTGAACCTGAAAAAAAATACAAGTATTTTCTAAAACAAAACAGAGCCAAACATATAATTTTAATGGAAAAAAATAACAAATTTCCCAGTTGGAAATGTATTTGGAGCATATCGTGATAACATTCGAAAACAAAGCAGCTATCCCTGCCGGGCCGGTCGGCTGGCTAGGCTATCCGGTTTGGACGACGGCTGCAGTTCGTTCACCCACCCCGCCGCACCGTAGACAGAGTTTCACTAGCTGGCTAGCATCACGTTATGCTAAATTATTAGGTAGATCTGAGACCTATTTAAAACTTTATTAAAATTTTATTATATATATATATATATATATAAATGTTCATATACTGTTTTGGTTTTCAAATGTAAACAGAATGTTTTAGAGATTGGATTATATGATTTTTATAATAATAATAAGACAATGTCTGCCAATTGAGGCCAGTCGTTGCGCACGGGCACAAAGTGTGAATGTAAAACTGACTGGTTGTAGGTTCGATCCCCACTCGAGGAGATGAAATATTTACTTACATTTATATTTCCATTTCTTCGCTCTGGTGTCGAGGCGAAGCGCGGCGTTGAGTTCTGTCACTCTACACGCAATGCCTCCAGAATTCGGCAGAAAGTGGGGAACGGAGTGTCTCAACAGTTTGTTCCCTCTGCTGCTGTCTGCAATTTCGTTTCGCTTAATACTGTTTTTCCCACTTTCCATAAGATTTTTAGGAAATTCTCTGTTAGTGTTGCCCTACACTCCCAAAGGAACCTACATGTCAAGTTTCAGCTTGCTATATTCGAAGGTTTCGGCTGTGGTTTTACAAAGGAGGAAGTTTTACATAATGAACAAATTGAATTATTTATCCTAAACCAAATACTAAAACATTTTTATTTAACTTATTTAGGTGTATTATTCTTATTATTTACATTTAATTAAAGTCTACCCTTACATATGCTTGCGAAATAAACAGGGAGGAATTCGATCACCCTTTTTCTCCCAACAGCCCACCGGTATCTAGCGCCGTGTAGGTTACCGTTTATGAGGCAGGATGAAAAGGAAAAGATTTGTTTTAATATAAAATTATAATATAAAGTTTCTTATTAATGTTATATTTTGGATATGTTATTTACCAGCTTTGGTTTTATCGGTATAAAATATTACCGATCCGTTGAATCTTAAAATAGTCCATAAATAATTAAATATCATTTCAGTAAATAAAATCAATTCAAACGAACAACAATAAAACCTTAAAATGTAAAAAAAAAATGTCGTGATATGATATGATAGCGAAAATACTCTTTAGCACAATTTATTTATTATTTAGTTAAAAAACCGTATCATATTATTAAATAGAAATAAAATAAAAACTTTTTTTCTCTATTTACAAATATTACCTTTTAAGTACTACACATCAAATGTATATTCTGTTTAAGAATATGATATAGGAAATACCTATACATATTTTGATGTCAGTCATGGCGTAGAAGCATAAGCGTGTGACTGTGACTGTGACGCGAAAGGCTGTGGGTTCGATTCTTACTCAAGGAAATGAAATTATATGTAATATTTCATGTTATCCTTTCTTCGCTCTGGTGTTGAGACAAAACGCGACGTTGAGTTAAGCCACTCAACACTCATTACCTCCAGAATTCGGCAGAAAATGTGGGGGGAAACCGAGTGGACTTACGGGGCGTCTTTACACTAGATTCCCTCTGCCTACCTTGTCGTGTGCGTGAAACAGCGTGAAGCAATAAAAGATGCATATTTCAACTTTTAGAACAGTTGCAATTGGAGTTTAATTATTTTTTTCTCATAAGTTTTACTGTGAAATAAATATTGAAATATTACTTTGCGTATTAGAAGTAAATAATGCAGGTCATTCACATTTATGATTTTCACATGTTACCCGCAGTCTCACTGGCGGGCCCTTATCGGTTAATTTGCATACTGATTTTATTTAATATTCTGGAGTGGTAAATGTTGCTTATGACTAACTACTCGGCGTAACAGATACGCGTTTCAGTATATTACAAATATTATATTAATATGAAATTATGAACGTTCTTTATAGAGAATGTATAAAAATTTGAACGTAGCGGGAATCGAACCCGCGCCTCCTGAAAACCGGCCAGGCGCAGGTTAGGCGCGGGTTCGAGTCCCGCTACGTTAAAATTTTTATACGTTTTCTTAATAAGTATTTTTCTTTCCCAAGTGTGGAATAACACTTTAAAAATGTTCAAAAATGTGAACGTTCTTTTATGCAGCCCTTTCTTACAGTTTTTTTTTACCACTAACTACTTTTATTCACGAATACCCAAAAAGTGGTTAATTACAATGGGTGGTTGTGATATCCTAAGATTAGTTGGGACAGCGTCCAAGATCTAACCAACTTTATTACTTTGTAATGTAAAAAGGAATTTGTTGATCCGCTATTCCTATGCCATGGAAAATAACAACAAATAATGTATGCGAATATAGGCTTGTTGTGTCTGGAAATACGAGTTGTAACAGTTCGAACGATATTGTCGAAAGGCAAACCACAATTATTATACATATATTCAGTTTCACGCTGTATCACGCATATAGCAGGGTATGCAGAGGGAACCAAGTCTTAAGACACTTCGTTCCCCACTTTCCGTAATTTTTTTTAAGGCATTGCGTTTTGAGTGGCGGAACTTAATGCCGGCCTTCTTGCCAGAACGTAGAATTAAAGATATTAATAAATAATAATTCATTCCTCAAGTCGATCGAACCCACAACCATCGCATTACAGCCACACCCTTGTGCCTCTGCGCCACTATCACATCTAAAAAGATGCAAAATATGTGAATATAGTGTGGCCATCAGTGCAACTGACCAGATTGATGTTTATGCTATACATATGTGTCTATCTATGTACTTCTAAATGGATTTAAAAGTTTAAGGGTAGCTTATTGTTATTATACTCAAATGTTAGTCTTGAGATTAGTTCGAATCCGTAACCATCGTCCCAAAAACTAGATTCATTTCCATTACAATAATTAAAAGTTAAAATTATGGTACTGTGATTTTTATCCTACGAAAGCATTCTAATTTTATGTTAGCCAATGATCCGAGGGCTCCCAGACCTACGTGACTTTAGCAAAGCTGAAATGTTGAGCATTATTAGTATAATATATTTATAATTAAGACGATATGCCTTCTCACAAACTTGAAAAAGGGGCCCTTTCGGAGGTAACGCCATCTTAAGGTATATAAAATCCACGCTCACCTACGTTAAAGTAGTAACGCTTGTATATAAATGTGTCTTTAAGAACAATGTAAAAAATGTATATTTATCATTGTCAGAGCCTTTATGTGGACCTTTACTCCCGTGAGACGTAGTAAAAGCTGTTTTAAATTGAGACAAACTACTAGCAAGCTTCAATTTTACATATAGTTTACGGAAAACTATTCCAAGACCCTTTATAAACAGTCAGACCAATCCGATGGCCCAATCATCCTATATCCTAATCGCGATAGATTCGATCTGAAAGAGCGTTTTTTAGCGCACTCAATAACTTTCAAATTAGTTTGTACTGTCTTAATTACATATTAGACTAATAATTCTCAAAATTTCAGCTTTGCTAAAATGACGCGTGTCCGGGGACCCTGTGATCTCAGTCTATGTGAATAATTTTGCAGTTTATTAGCACAATGTCCTTAACAAATTAAAAAAAAAACTACTGCAGTTATTTATACGTACACACACCCCCAAAGTTGTAATAAGTATTTATGAAACCATATTCTAATATTTAATTTAAAATTTTAGTTATTTGCTGGAAAGGCTTCCTGGAGTATTTTTTAGTGCAATCTTTTGTTAATTATATTATTTAATATCTTAACTTGTTGATGTCACTGACCAAACCGACCAACGAATGGAACTTCCATATAACTAAATCTGTATACTCCTTATAGAATTTGAATAAAATTATTTTTAGAAACACATGAACTCGAACTTTAAATAATAAAATGTCTACAGCCATCCAAGATGGATCGAGCCAACTGTCTCAAGACAAATAAGTAATAATGTCCTATTCCTCCATCTCCTCCACTTTCTATTCAAAAAAATGTCCTGGGAAATAAAAAAACCTTTACACGAACGTATTTTTTCAAAACTATAATCTACGCCCTCCCAGGGTCACATCTCCCCCTCCCCCCAGCGTGCAGCTGGTAAAAAAAGTTTCGTTAAGGAATGCTCTAAGGCTCTCCGTAGCACTTCTTACATAGCTTCTACTCTTGTATTAACTTTTTTTTAAATGTATCTATCGTTATCTAGACCATACTTAAAATGAAAATTTTCTTTGGTGATATCATTTTTATGATCATCAATGTTTTTTGTGGGCACAAGATTTGAAATAATCATCATGCTTCATTTACACTTCAAGCAGATCCCCCCGCAACGTAGTTCGCATGAACTGTGAACTTTATTATCCACGCCATACCACCCATACAAATATTTTCCCGTTATCGAAAAAATTAACCTGCATTGTTAACTTCACGACGCACACAGGTGAAATTCACTTAAAAGTTGGTCAATATTATATTAAATATATATTTATGTTTAAATATTGCTTTAATTAATCGGAAGTAATATTTTTCATGAGTGTATTTTATTTTAATGGGTAAAGAAGAAAGATTTATTTAATTACCACATCCATACAAAAAAATAATATAATTTTAAATCTGCTTCAATATTTATGTATTCAATAGATAATCTTGAGGATAATACTTTACTTGTTTTTGAGGTAGTCGAGTTTCGTGGTCATTAGATTCATCCATCGAGTAAAAATTTACCAATTTTCTTCGGATAATTGGTATACTACTAGTATAAAAGGCATCGTCTGAAAATGATTATTTAAATTAAAAAATTAAATTAAATTAGCTTCACGCTATATCCCGCACACAGCAGGGTAGGCAGAGGGAACCTAATGTTAAGACACTCCGTTCCCCACTTTCTGCCGAATTCTGGAGGCATTGCGTGTTGAGTGGCAGAACTCAGCGCCGCGCTTAACCTCGACACCAGAGCGAAGAAATGGAAATATAAATTTAAGTAAATATTTCATCTCCTCGAGTGGGGATCGAACCCACAACCAGTCGGTTTTGCAGTCAACCTCATGCCGCTGCGCCACGACGGCTTATTATTTAATATTTTTATAATTTCATTTTGTACAGTTGTCGCAAGTAGACGCAGCCAAATTTAGTACCATTAAAAGGTACTGGAATTTACTATTAAAATAATAAAAAATAGGGGTTAAGCGTGGTAAAGTATAAACAATTTTACTATAAGTATAAAAATCATTTAATGAAATATCGCCTTAAGTTTAAAACGACGTATCTTCGCAATCCTAATGAATGTTAACTATGTTATTATTTTTTTGAAAAAAACGGTAACCTGAAGTAATGTAATCCACATTGGTTTATTTCTAATATCAACTAAATAAATATCAAACGTGATTTAAAAATAATGCAAAGTAATACTCGATCATATCTTCAAACAATGACTGTATTGTTGGTCTATGTAAGTATTAAAATAAAAAGGGTCAAGCTTTTTACTAACAACCATTAGATAGATAAAGAAATCTTGTAGGTAACTTAGGTCACTATTTTTTAATTAGAGTAACTTTATTTTTTGAATATTGGCCATCAATCGTGTAAATTTCACCTGCGTGCGACGTGGGCAAAACAATATTTATTACGAGATACGACTTGGGGCTCAAAATCCAATTCTCAAATAAATAACTATACATAGAGAGACTTGAGGGTCTTGAGATGGACATAGGTTTTTTCTCACATATTTGTAATATTCTAGATATATACTAATATATTAAAATACCTTTCAATTTGATCTCCGATGTTGATTACAACCGTCACGTAGCAACCGTTGCTATGATGGAATTTTATTGTTTTAAGAAAAGGTCGCCCAACATGAGCTTCCTGAACGCTTACATGGCGTGTGCTGGCTCAACCTAAACCTGGGACAATAGAAACAATGTTTTACATAAATCTTGTCCTTTAAAAAAATCTATTAAAAATTGCGCGATGGTATATGTTTATCTGTGAAGGTTGAGCCATCTTAACCATTTTAATATATTTAATTTAAATTTATCGAGTTATATATATAATTCGGTATATGAAGATATTGGAGAGTGCGAAACGGAATGTCTTAACATTAGAACAAGAAGAAAGAAGAAGCTGTGCTTTAAATTAAATAAAATTAATTGAAATGAAAATACAACTAAAATGTGTAGAGTAAAGTAAGTAGTATACATTTAGTCTTACATTACACGCTGTTTCAGGACAAGCTGTTTCCCTATGCCGAAGAAAATGTGAAGGAGTTTCTTGAAAACCAATGGGAAACCAGCGAAGTGAAAGAGGCGGTCGCTGCATTGAGAAAGTTGGCTGTTGAAGATGAGAAAAACAGTGTCGAAGGGCTGGTTGCTATTCCTGGAGAGGTATTCCTGAATTTTTCTTTATTTTGAATCCAATAACAACACCAAATCGTTGAACAAAAAAGCACTTATACAAGGACTTATAGCAGTAATATGAGTATTATTACTACGCAATATTTCTGGGGTGTGTCGTTTGGCGTAATATAAAAAAAAAATTAAATTAGCTTCACGCTGTATCCCGCACACAGCAGGGTAGGCAGGGGGAGCCTAGTGTTATTACACTCCGTTCCCCACTTTCTGCCGAAGTCTGGAGGCATTGCGTGTTGAGTGGCAGAACTCAACGCCGCGCTTAACCTCGACACCAGAGCGAAGAAATGGAAATATAAATTTAAATAAATATTTCATCTCCTCGAGTGGGAATCGAACCCACAACCAGTCGGTTTTGCAGTCACACCTCGTGCCGCTGCGCCACGACCGGCCTCAACCCTCCCTCCCTCCACATTTTTTGCGAATCCTTGATAACTAATAAAGAACTACTTGGGATATCCAATACCTTCAGTTTTTAGAACAGACCAATGTTTTCGGTCTTTAATTCTAAATTAGTTATTTTAATTAATTTATTATAATATGTAGTTACATCTGAGAATATCTGGGAGCACCTGAGTTTTTACAAATTACTATAATAAATTATAGTTTTTAATTATATCACTCTACACGCAATACCTCCAAAATTCGGCGGAAAGTGGGAACACGCTGTTCCCTCTGCCTACCCTGCTGTGTGCGAAGAAGTACAATGTGAAGCTGTTTATTTTATTATACTATGTCGTTCCACGTGTGACTATAAACGCGACAGTTGTCGTTGCGATTCCTTTTGGGAAAAAAATTAATGCCATTTTCTCGCTCTAGTAATAATACAAAATGCGGCGTTGAGTGCCGCCAGTAACACGCAATGTTTCCAAAATTCGGCGGAACGTGAAGAACTTGGAGTGTCTTAACTGTTAAATGCGGGATAAAGAGTGAGGCTGGAAAAAAGTGATAATTGTGGACCGACTACCACCCCATGAGGCCGGTCGTGGCGCAGCGGCACAAAGTGTGACTGTGAAAACCGACTGGTTGTGGGTTCGATCCCCACTCGAGGAGATGAAATATTTACTTAAATTTATATTTTCATTTCTTCGCCCTGGTGACGAGGCAAAGCGCGGCGTTGAGTTCTGCCACTTAACACGCAATGCCTCCAAAATTCGGCAGAAAACGGGGAACGAAGTGTCTTTCACTAGGTTCCCTCTGCCTACCCTGCTGTGTGCGGGATACAGCGTGAAGCTGAAGTTGAAGAAGACAACCACTCGGGGTAATCAATTATATTAATTATTATTTCCTAGCTCTGATAAAACAATGTGCGGCGTTGAATTCCACTAAGTACCGAGTGTCTCCACACTACGTTTTCTCTCTCTATTGTATGCGTGATAAAACATGAAATAGAAAAATAATTAAACGATTATAAAAATTCACTTTCAGGACGCGTCAAAAGAAGATCAAATACGGGGTCTAGTGGACAATGTGAAGTGGCAGATGTCCTGTGATCGCAAAATGGGCGCCCTCAAGCATTTACAGGGACTTATTTGGAAGCAAGGTTTTGATAAAGGGGATATTAAGGGACAGTGAGTATCAGATTTAATTTACATATTCTAGTAGAAATTCTTTTTTTATTCTACTCAATATGGATTAGTAGATTATATGTTTTAAACATTTTAAACTTAGGAACAAAAAATACTTATTTAGAAAACAAAAAAAAATTTGAACGTAGCCGGACTCGAACCCGCGTCTCCTGGAATCCGACCAGGCGCTCTGACCACTAAGCCATACGTTCTCATCGAGCTACGTCGAAATTTTTACACACTAGTTACAACTTATTTATGTTTTTAGCAGTTTTATACGTTTTCTAAATAAGTATAGATTATATGTTTTATATAATAGAATATTGTATGAATGAGCTGTTGGAGTTTAACTTTTTGTGATGTAAATTGACCTTGTAAATATCATATTATTGCTTCATATATATAGTGATAGTCTGCTTTATATTTTAAAGCTTTTACAGGAAATTTCTTAGGGTCATAACCTCTTTCATTAGGAGTTTTATTCATTTACCATGTTATTGATTTTATAATATCATCCAGCTGCATCATACATTTGTAGCCTGTGCGCATAGTAAAAAAATGTAAAGTTTTATCTAAATCCGTTCAGTAGTTTGCAGCATCGATCGATCTTCACAAACCTCCTCATTTATAATTTCAGTAAGATAACTTAAAAACTATCGAAAACAAAAAGATTTTTGCCAATCCAAACCAGTTGCTTGTAAGATTTCCGCGCTTTTTGTATTATAGATAATAGAAGATAGATAGATAGTATAGATAATAAAAGGTATTTTTTTTTATTGATATACTGTAAAAGGCAATTCGAGTGTATATAAAACGGATACCTGTATCCCTAAAATGGGAACAAATTTTGGTATTAAAGCCGCTAGTTCAAGTAAGGTGTCAGATGAAAAGCTCTGGCTAAGCTAAACTTGAATTTCAGAAAAAGGTCGAGGACCTCCAATATTTGTACGGAATCCTCCGTGGGTGAACCTCGATGGTTTTGTAATTTATATATAACTTTAAATCTGCTTCAATATTTATGTATTCAATATATAATTTTGAGGACAAGACTTAACTTGTTTTTGAGGTAGTCGAGTTCCATGATTATGATTTCATTGCATTCCCATCGAGTGAAAATTTACCAATTTTCTTCGGATAATTGGTATACTACTAGTATAATAGGAATCGACTGAAAATGGATGTTAACTATTTTATTATATTTTTGTAAAGACGTTTACCTGAAGGATGATGGGGGGGATGTTTTAGTTCTAGTATCCACTAAATAAATATCAAACGTGATTTAAAAATAATGCAAAATAATACTAGATCATTCCTTCAAACAATGACTGTATTGTTGATCTATGTAAGTAATAATATAAAGAGTGTAAACCTTTTTACTAGCAACCAATAGATAGACAAAGAAATCTTGTAGGTAATTAAGGTTACTATTTTTTAATTAGAGTAACTTTATTTTTTGAATATTGGCCAACAATCGTGTAAATTTCACCTGTGTGCGTGGTGGAGATTTTTAAAAAGTTTTTTAAAGTTTTATAGCTTTAACCGTTTACCTAGTGCTCACACGGAAGCTCTTGATCTATTCTGTTGTATCCACATTTTTAATTTTTACTCTACTCCTGTAGGTTTTAGCGTGATGTAATATTAATGCTTTTTAAAAAAACATAAAAAAATTGATCGTAGCGGGATTTGAACCCGCGCCTCTTGGAAACCATATAAGCGCTCTTGACCAACTAATCCATACTTTTTTGTCGTGATTCTTCGAAATTCTAACTGTACTTCCTTCTTCGAAACTGTACTTCCTGAGATTAGCCCGTTCAACCATATAAACTCTTTCGCTTTATAATAATAGTATAGATAGAAAACTTAAGTTTTGGTAAAAAAAAGAAACAAATAATTAATTTAATATTAAATTAAATTTCAATTGCGTCACTTGAGAACACAATTAATTTTATCTAGTTAGTGTCAAGGTCCTTTATTTTAGAGTTATTATCATTTCCGTAGTAAGATTAAATAAAAGTAAATCTCTGAGGCTTTGCTTATGTGGAGTTAGTATATAGTAATTTTATACTTTACAAAGCAATACATGGCCAGATTTTTAGATATTCGTCTGACGAAGGATTTTTTGATGAAATGAGTAAACCAAATATTGATAGTAAAAAATAGAAAAAAAGATATAAGATTAGAGATGTGTAAGTGTGTGGGTGAGATGTATTAGAACTTCGTTTCTCGTTTTTCGCCGTATTCTGGAGACGTTGTGTGTTAAGTGGTGGAATTTAACGCCGCGCTTTTTGCCTCGTTACCAAAGCGAAGAAATGAAAATATTTAATATTTAATTTTCACAAGTAGGAATCGAACCCACAACCTGTCGCGTTTACAGTCACACGCTTGTGCCCCTGCGCCACGACAGGCCTTAAACTAATATTTATCCTTATCTTCATTTGTTAACTTGCGTAAAAGTCAAAATTATAAAAAGAGCTATATAATATATTTGCTAAAATACATATATTTTTTTTAATTTTTAGCGTATACGATGACGTGTCTTCGGCCCTAGAACAATGGCACGGAGTTGAAGGCCAGAAGATATACATATATTCATCTGGTTCAGTCCAAGCCCAGAAGCTGCTCTTTGAGAAATCCCTCGCTGGTGACCTTTTAAAGTTTATCGATGGACATTTTGACACAGCAGTTGGTCCCAAACAAGAAGAAGCTAGCTATACTGCTATCGTAGAAAAGATTGGCTCCAAAGCTGATGATATATTGTTCCTCACTGATATTCCTAAGGGTAAGTTATTTTTTTTATTATTCATTTGTAAGGGTTATATTATGTGTTTAAGGCTTGTAATGATGGAATATAATGATGTAGTATATATAAAATGTTTTTTCGAATAGCTATAGTAAAATGTATAGTCTTGTGTCTATATGGATATAAGTATATATATCCATATAGACACTTTATTTGGTATGTATACTAGTAGTACTAGGTTTAGTCAGCTATATGTGGGGTATGGGAATTGAGAAATTAGTGCCATGGCAATCTAGTCTCCACTTCAAGATACATAGATAGATGGATTTTATGACGGGAAAAAAAATGTAAAATAACCCTACTATCGGTAATATTTTATACGGTAGAACGTCGATTATACGAAATGATTGGGGAACAGGGTCCCAATTAAAACATTCCATTCTCCATGTTCCGCAGAATTCTTGAAGAATTGCGTGTTGAGTGGCGGAATTCATTGCCGCGCTTTGCCTCGTTACAAGAGCGAGAAAATAAAAAAATATATATTTGTGTCCCCAAGTGGGAATCGAACTCACAACTGCTACTTTAATTTGTTTATATTTCTATTTGACAGAAGCCGAAGCAGCGCGCTCAGCGGGCATGCGGGCGGCGCTGGTCAGCCGCGAGGGCAACGCGCCGCTGCCCGCCGACGCGACCGACGCCTTCGCGGTCATACACTCGTTCGCGCAGCTCGCCGCCTCCAACAAGCGGAAGATGCCGCAGGTGCTTTGATATTGCATGGATTTGTATGGTAGAAGTGATGTAGAAGGCTTACGTTGTGAAGATTATTGTTATGTACTGACACTGCACTGACACTCTATAATACTTCCCTGTTTCCTTCTGTACGGAGGTATAGGAACCACATCTCTAAACGTTTGGTAACTAAGTTAGTAGTCGAAGTGATTTAGCTTTCCGCTGTATCCGTTAGCAGAGAGAGCTCCCTGTTGAAACACTGGAACAATGTTAATTTTTGAGTAGCGTAGAGAGAATCTCAACTCCGCACATTGTCTAGAGTGAGAAAATTAACATAATTAATTTCCCTGTGTACAGTACAATACAATCGAAAAATTCTCCATTAAATAAAAACATAGGGAATTTCATTTTCTTCTTTTTCATTAAAATAGTTATGGTAGTGAATAAGAAGTCAATAAGAAGTTCGATTATGTGGAATAAATCAAAATAAAATATAATTTCTAGTAAAATACAAAAATATTTTTTAAACCTCATTTATGAATTTAGTTAGAGATACGTAGAATATATATTTTTTGTTTACCTATTCTACTTGACTGTCTTCGCCGAAGCGACAAAATAAAATTGGAAAAAGAGGATAGGTTCACTTTCCTAACATTGCTAAGCGAAAAAGAGTGTCAATCTGTTAAAGTTAAAAATAGTTTTTCAATAACACCCCCAAAAACAACTTGCGTTACGTAATACTTGGACGCCTTAGCTAGAACTGCTTGTGGGTGTGACTTCATTTAAATAGTTTTTTCTTTGGTAACTTTAGAATGTTAGATTTACTCTTTTACCGAGCTAAGTCTTGTTTTTGTAAAATGATTTTTGTATCTAAAGTATAAAGTAGTCTTTCAATTTTATATTTTTTCATTATTAATGTATTGATTGTTATGCAGTAGAACAACTGATGCGACGGGTGTTGGATCGGTTCCCCACTCGGGGAATCAATCGTTGTCTAGAAAAGTTCCACAGGCCTTTGCTACAGGGATACAGAAAATGAAATAAAAAAAAATATTTGCTGTCAAAGAGTGACCATCTTTGAATGTCATATAATACTAATAACTGAACAAAAATGTACATACAATAGTCAATGAATAGAGCTTCCATTTATATAATTTATTGCAATCATTCGAACAAAAGTCTTTTTTACTTAGACATTAGAATATTATGTATATTGGTGATGGATATTGTAGTATAGTGCTTTTTCCTGTGAGGCTCCTAGTGTAAGTTTGTTTTAATTTTAATCAAATAATCTGTTTTTTTTTCTATTATTGTGTCACAAAAAATTGCATCAATTTTTTTCTATACTAGCAGTCTCATGCTTTAATTATATGTATATAAATAATAGAAATATATCAAGTGATGGTTATTGGTATCTAAATGAAATACATATCATTTTTGGTTATTTATTCCTTGAACATAAATGTTGTTGATGATTTTAATAAGTATATTGTTAATGTTCAATAAAATCAATTTAAATATGTTGTTTTATTTATTTAACATTTTTTCTTTTCTCTTAATGCTCAAGGTTTATTTTTTAGTTACGATGTATGAATCTTTTAGGAAATATTCCGCTTATACTTGGTACTAATATTTGTTTCTTTTCAAGTTCTACCATCGTGTAGACGGCTTTTATTGTGTCTGTTATTTAGTATGTATGTATTAGTTAATATTTATTTAGTATATTGCTATCTAGAGCTAGCTTTTTATTTTTATTTTTGATTTAATTTTAACTATTTTTGTTTGCTAATATAAAATTTTTAATATTAAATAATATTTTTAGTTGAACTTATTTCTGTGGACTTTTGAAATTAATGTATGAATCTCCCTCACAATAAAATTTTAAATAAATAATTTAACTTACTTGCAAATATTTCCAAATGTTTTCTAAAATTATGTATATTTTCTTATTAATAAATACTTTTTAAGTTTGAAGTAACAATATTGATAATAATTGTAAATATTTTTTACAATATTGATAAATATCTTTAATTTTTGATTGACTTTATAATATTTATATTTCAGGATGAACAACCAGCTAAAGTTCCTAAGACAGATTCGAGTAATGATATAAAAGAAGCAGTCGAATCAAAAGCAAGCGCTGAAAAAAGTGCTGATAAGTCTGAAAGTACCAATGGCGAAAAGGCGAAAGAAGAAACTGAGAAAATGGATGTAGATGAAGAAAGTGCACCAACGAAAAAGGAGGACAAAGAAGAAAAACAAGAACCAGCAATAGTTGTGGAAGAAATTACAGGTTCCAACGAAATAGATGTTCCTATTTGTGATGCTGAACCAATTGTTACAGAAGTTAGTGATAAGACGGAGGAGGTCGAAAAAATGGAAACAGACACTGCTGATAAATCAGAACCTGCTAAAGAACAAAAAGGAGCAACTGATTCAGTACCAAATGATAAGAAAACTGAAAAACTCGAAGTGCCAAAAGAAAGTGTTGATAAGCCAGTAGAAGAAAAAGCACCGATTGCAGAAGAAACTCCTCCTGCTGTTATTACTGAAATCGAAGAAATAACTCCTGATAAGGAAAATCTTGCAGAGATGGCTGAAATTGTAGATGATATTGTACCAGTTGTTGAGGAACCTAAATCAGGTGAAGTTATAGAAGACCTTCAGAATGCAGGCCAAGAATTAGAAAAGGAATGTGCAGATATTCTTACAAAAGTAGAATCCGTAACAAATTTAGACAATATACTAATAAGACAGGCTTTAAAGCCAATCGCTGAAGAATCAACAGAATCCGACAATGAACCTCTTATTTCAGAGACTATATTAGAAAAAGAACTAGCGATTGAAATGAAGCGTTGTGAACAGATTACCCGTAATTTAACAGCAAGTATAAACCCAAAACCTAAAGTTGTTAAAGAAAGTAAAGCTCAAGATGAGAAGGCACAAGATGATTCAAGTAAAACAGTGTCAGAGTCTGCACAGGAAATTACTGAAACTGTGGTCGAAAAAGCAACACCTGGTAAAGATGAAACGACAAATCAAACCGACAAAACGGAATGTACTAAGGAAAACCTAGAATCTGTTAAAGAAAAACAAGCGGAAGCAAATGAAGGAAAAGTAGATAAACCTAATTCTACTGAAGCGAATATTGCTGACGAAAAAGTTGAAGAGAGTAATGTCAAAATTGAAATTACCCCAGAAGAAACTGTACCAGAAAAAGAAGCGGGGAAACCTGTGGAAGCGTCAGTGGAAACACCAACACCAGCCGAAACACCAGCGCCAGCGGAAACGCCTATGGAAACGATAGCGGAAACACCAACGGAAGCACCGACCGAAAGTAGTTCAAAGGATGCCGAATCACCAATGGAAACTAATGAGACGAAGTCCACACCCGCTGAAGAAAGTGCAGAGCCTTCCACACAAGATAAAACAAATAAAACCACGGAAACAACAAAAACAGATGAAAAACCCATGGAATGTAGCGAACAAGTAAACGGCAAAACGAATGGCGAAGCGGAGATAAACTTAAATGGTGACGCTAGCAACGACGACTTAAGTACGAGACTCTCAGTAGAGAACGGAAACGGAAAGGAAGTGAACGGGGCCAACGGTGACTCTGTGGAAGCGGAGAAACAAGAGGACAAGAAGGAGACAGACATCAAGGTGAAGTCAGTGTCCGCGGAGGAGCGCACCGAACCCGTAGAACAGCCTACTGAAGCATAAAATATTCTGGTACATGAATTCTGTTTATTTTATATGGGTCCCTTCATATTTTATTTATTTGGAGTTGAGTACCGTTTATTAATACGATACCTCGAGAATTCAGCGGAAAGTGGGACAAGCGAGTGTCTCTTAATGAGAACTGGGTCTTAAAACTAGGTCCCCAGGTACTTCTGCCTACCTTGCTATATGTGGCATAATAAACCTCTTCAGAGTCAATAATTTTTTCAGTGTTTCAATATGATTTTTTCAATATCATGTTCACTTCGCAAATCTATTTAAAATTGAGTTGTTTTTGAGGCGAAATGGCTTAATAGCCATTTACAAGTATGTGACGGTGTCTCTGGAGAGGTTACTTAATTTAAACAGTCATTGAAAACAATCATTTAAACTATACGTTTTTTGAGTTATATGATTTTCCATAACTGAAACTTGATGAACAATGGATTGTATGTAATTAAATTAGATTTATACATTATCCATTGCTTTCTAACAAAATATTTTCTTTTGCACGATTTTTTAAAATATTATGGAAGACTATTTCTATATAGACAAGTATTGATTACGAAAATAATTAATTAAATTCGAATGCAATTCAAAACAATTTTTCAGAAAATGGCGGAGTACATGTTGGAGTCTAAGCGTTGCCCCACATCAGATTGACAAGACTGAGGCTGCTTTCGCTGACTTCACTACTAGTTTATACGATATCGATACGAACTCACATTATCGTCTACTTGCAGTGTAAACGTGTTTTATTTACAAACTGTACATTTTTATATGACAACACTTAAATATCGTATGATAAAAGTGTAAACGGAACCGGCGGTTTTTATATGATTTATAATATAAATAGCAAGTATTAGTATTTATACGATTTTGCCTCTATATTTTTTTTTACATATAATCAAAATGTATAGAAGAATTAAAAAGTAAATTTTTCATGTTTACACTATAAGCACACGTATTCCGTACGGTGACCGTTTTGTACATTGCCCGATACTAAGCAATATTGTGTGATGATTGTATGAGCGCGATATTTTCTACTTGAATTATTGGATTTTTTCTTAATTTACACTGTTGTAATGTGAAATATTTATACCATTTTATATAAATACAATAAGAAATTAATAATTTTCAACGTTCAATTGTAAACTTAAAAGGTTTTAAATATTTTATGTTCAACTACTGCGTTATGTTTGTTGCAAGTAGAATACGCATTGATATGCTCGATTCTGAAAAAATTCTATGAAAATCACTATAAATTTTAAGTTAATTGTGATTTATCGCACAATTTTCCATTAAACTTAAACTTTCTATGAGACATTCCTTTGAAAATATATATTTTTTAAGTGGATTAGGTAACTTTGGACACCCACGTGCTCGCGCCGTTCCTCTACGTACTTATAATGTTTTCAAATATGCTTGATAAGATTATTGTTGTAGTGCTTTTTATTCTTTTTTTCGTTTTCCTATCTAATGTCGATTTTAATACAATATTTTTATAGTATTGTGTATTTATCACATATAATAATTTAATGTAATATTAGATTAGCAACGAAGTTTATTTGTAAAAAATATTGTATAACCATACTTAGTTTTAGATATAATCGTATATGAAGAAACCCAATAATGGTGTCGTACGCACCTAATCCTAACATAGTATAGTTATAAAAAATATCGTATATAGATTTTTTTTCTGACAAATATCAACAATAATAATTTAAGTTTTCAATGATATAAAAATCAAGCGTATTTCGAAATGGGATTTTCGTACCATTTTTAATCTATCCACAATTTATATTTAAGTGTGTGGTATATATATATTAAAATATATATTAAAGTAAGATATAATAGAAAGCGCGGGCGCGGCGGGTTGGCTCTGTACAACATACGTCACCCGACCTACGGCTAGTTTAAGGTTTTATTCGTAAGTATTAACTGTATTGTGATCTTATCCTTGATAATATGCTGTTATTTGGTCATTTTTCTTACACTGCCAAAAACACTTGACCTCTCTCATTCGATGTCGGTGTGTTGCGTTGTGATACTGACATGACAAGACTGCGATTAGCTTAGTTTAAAATGATGATGTAGTGCCGTCGATGAGTCGTGGCCGCTTTGGAAATTGAGATTCGTGAAGTTTGGCGGATTTTGATCTTGGATAGAAAATTTTGAAAGTAAGAAAAATTCCTAAAATCTAGTCTGTGCATCTCATCTACAGTTAACTTCAGGGCAGCCACGACTCGTTGACCGTATTGCACGGTGGGGTGCGGAATTTATGGAGAATTGTTGGTTTAAAAAACGTTTTAAGGATAGGTTTAAATTTAGATAGGTTTCAGGTGACATCTCTGCTGCTTTGCCTGTAGCTATCTTAGACATTTGTTTACCGCTATGTTTATTATATTGTATTCATTTTTATTTATTTTTGTAATTCGGTGATACTAACAAGTACAAGACTGTTTTTTTTTTTTGCTAAAAACCTGTAGGTATTGTTTCATATGTTAGTGACTAGTCATGCGTCCTATGAATCTCTCTAAATTTTGAATATTTCGACATTTTGGTACTATTTTATTTGTATCGATTATTATGACTTCTTTGCTTTAATTATAAGATTTAAATTTATGTTCCTTTTAGTTTTAAGGTGACGTCGTTTTAGCAAAAACCGATTTCGATTGAGAGAGCGAGTTTCCTTATCTAGACTGATTTTTTACGAATACGAACTGTCGACTTCCATTCATAATGTATTGGATGATTTTTTTTTTCTATTTTTACGCCATTTTCTTTACGACAGTGTTAAAATGAGATGATGGAGGCGGAGAAGCTTAATTATTACAAAGTAAGTCCCTTAGTTCACTAGGATCCCTTGTATAAATGACAAGATTTTGAACGCGTCTGGATTGTATTAATTTTAATTATCACCACTGGATGACGTTGAAATATAATGGATGTAGAATTTTTAATGGCTTTTTATTTATTGACCTTGGAAGAATCGTGGTTTGTTTTTGTTATTTTATTATATCAGCTTCACGCTGTATTCCGCACACAGCAGGGCAGAGGGAACCTAGTGTTAAGACAATCCGTTCCCAACTTCCGTCGATTTCTGGAGGCATTGCGTGTGGAGTGGCGGAACTCTACGCCGCGCTTTGCCTAGACACCAGAGCGAGGAAATTAACATATAAATATTTCATTTCCTCGAGTGGGGATCGAACCCACAACCAGTCGATTTTACAGTCACACTTGTGCCCCTGCGCCACGATTGTCCTCTGTTATTTTGTGAACAGTATGTAAATAAGGTGATGAGATCTTTTTTTAAGAAAGTATAATACGAATACACTATTCGTAGTGTGTGTAATGTGTACAAAACAGTTCGTTGATAAATGAAAAAAACTTAAATTTTTCTACCTTATGGAAATTAATAGCAGACAATTTTTGTAACAAATAATAATCTATTAATAATATTTTTTTATTACTTTTAATTTTAGAGTTTGAAAAATTACTGTAATCGTTTCGTGTCTAATAAGTAAGAGCCTAATAAGTAATAAGAGCCTAATAACTTGAAAATTTATGTTCAATAAATCAGAAATTAAAATAAATAAAATAAATAAATCAGCTTCACGCTGTATCCCGCAAACAGCAGGCTAGGAAGAAGGAACCTAGTGTTAAGACATTCCGTTCCTCACTTCCTGCCGAATTCTAGAGGCATTGCGTGTTGAGTGGCAGAACTCAACGCCGCGCTTTGCCTCTACACCAGAGCGAAGAAATGAAAATATAAAGTTAAGTAAATATTTCATCTCCTCGAGTTGGGATCGAACCCACAACCAGTCAGTTTTTCAGTCACACTTCGTGCCGCTGCGCCACGACTGGCCTCAAATCAGAAATTAGCTGCTAAATATTTCTCAAAGGCAAAAGTGAAATAATCTTGACTCAAGTAGGTATGTGTGTAGTATATGTGCATGAATACTGCCAAAACATTACATACAATGGTTATAGTATATTTACATTTGGAAACGAATTACGACTTCATTAATTATATGAGTTTGGTACAGACTTCCAATTCTTATATATATTTCAATATATATTTTTCATTTTCAAAGTAAATTTTAAACTATCATTATCATATTTAATTTTGATTCGTTAAATCACACGGAACGAAATATTTATAATAAGTACCAAACCCTACAGATGTTACTGTATAAAACACAGTGAACATAGAGGCATTTCACTTATGCATGTAAGTTAAAACCAAAGATTAAGCAAGGCAAAAGTCCGGCGTTGAGTTACGTCGGTCTGTTGACCGACGTAACTCAATGCCGTCACTGCGTTTTCGCAATACCTCGAAAAATTCGACGGAAAGTGGGGAACGGTGTCTCTTAACAATAGGTTCCCTCTGCCTGCAGAGTGCGGGATACAGCGTGAAGCTGATTTTTTTTAAAGATAAAAATTAAACTGCTTTATTATGCTAAGCAATTAACAGCGCTCGATCGCTAGCAATTTCTACGAAATATTGATAGTATTCGTTCTTTTCATACTAAATATATGAGGGTAGAAACAAAATTTTTCAATTCCACCCTATATACCCTCAAACAAATGGAGAAGGTCGTGTTCGTCGGCGCGAGGCGAGGTGATGTGGAGGTTACGTTTGTGCCTAAAAGATATAGAAACTCTGAACATTGCGGTCGGAGAACGGAACGCGGCGGGTGTGAACCGGGCGCCGCTGCCTTGGGACCTATTCTGTGAATCGAAACCTGTTTCGTAATGTTGCGCTACACCCGCGTGTTTCACATACCGTAATGCAGTCTACAATTTTCATTTTTAATGTAATATAACTTTATGCTGCTTGTTTATTTATAGTTATTCTCATTTTATTGTTTATTTTTTAAATATTTTTGAAGATATAAAAATAACGCAAATTTCGATTTGAATAATCCAAACAAAATATAAAATTTTATACTACATATCCAGAAATACTGTGATATAGGAAATAGAACTCATTCATAAAACACTTAAAAACTGCTTGCTGATTAGTCAGATGCACTACCAACTAAAACAAACAGTTCTATAACATAAATCTATAAAAAAACAAAAAAGTATATATACTTTTGTAGTGTAGTATTCTAATATTATATATCAATAATTAAAACATCAAAAAAATGCTACAACAACATAATATCGATCGTTCGATAAATTCCCGCACAGTACAGCACATAGGCCCCGGACGCTGACGTCACGTGCGCTCGCGCAGCTCACTGTTCGCCTTGCGTTGTGAATCACGCGGGTATGTGTCACCGTCCCGAAGCCGACGACGCCCGTTTACTACCTATCTATATAGGTAGTAGGTATTTGGAGATAATAACTTCTTAGAATGTATCTTGTTTTGCTGTTTTAGATGAGGATATTTTAATATTTATTATGGGATAGCTGTTTGTGATAGAATGTACGTTTGTTCAGCTATATTATGTTAATTGTTGATATGGAAAGAAATATTCTGTAATGTACTTATTTAGATAATGTATAAAAATTTGAACGTAGCGCGACTCGAACCAGTCCCGGAAACCGACCAGGCGCACTGACCACTAAGCCATACGTTCAAGAACGTATACGTAATAAGTATTTTTCCTAAGTGTGGAATAACACTTTAAAAATGTTAAAAGTGTTCTGTAATGTATTCTTATAAATGTGTAAAAAAGTAATAAAAATAGGTAAACATATAAAAAAAAATAGTTGATAATCTAGCGTTGTTAATGTTGATCAAATTCGAATTTCTCAAATATTGGATTTCAGTATTTTTTAACTTTTATTTTTTACAATTAAATCTGTCACTGTTGCGTTAAATATAATTTTCATAAAAATAATATAAATACTATACCTAGTATTAAGTGAACTTGACCAACAACATTGAAAAAGATATTTCATAATAAAAATATTTTTTATTATATTACACAAAATGTTGAATTTAATATATTAAAGTAGTAGGTATTCCGTATTCATACAAATACGTTAGTTTGTTACAGTTCGCTGGTATTCGCGGACCACCGTCGGGTGGAATTGAGGGCAACGATAAGACTGCCTCATTTCATTACAGCGCCCAAGCTGGGAGCTTTTGATTTTTTAAGATTTTTAACTAATTACAAGATTATTTTAAACATTTGTAAAGCGTTAATCCACGCTTAGGAAAGAAATATACTTTTTTAGAAAACGTATAAAAATTTGAACGTAGCGGGACTCAAACCCGCGCCTCCTGGAAACCGACCAGGCGCTCTGACCACTAAGCCACACGCTTAACGTAACGTCTTCTAAATAAGTATAATTACAAGATTATTATTATTAAATTTGAATTGTTAGTAAATTAATAAATATGCACTCTATCTAATTTATTTATTCTAACTATAAGTGTAAGTAGTTCATTAGCGTCTTTAGAGATATTTTCTGGAGGGGGCCTGGACTTTAGCTTTGAACATATATGTACGTGTAAATGTTGAATGAGGCCAGTCGTGGCGCAGTGGCACAAAGTGTGACTGTAAAATCGACTGGTTGTGGGTTCGATCCCACTCGAGGATATGAAATATTTACTTAAATTTATATTTTCATTTCTTCTCTCTGTGTACGGGATACAGCGTGAAGCTAAAAAAATGTTGAATTTTTAATTTTTTGTGGCATGTTTTTAGTAAGAAACTATCTGGAGTGGGCACCAGACTATTCTGGGGTGGGCACGGCCAACTCGGCTCCCCCCCTTCCTACGCCCATGACGTAGTTGCATACCATAAGACATTCCATATAACGATTCGATTCCCAATTGGGATAATTAATTATGTAATATTAATTTTCTCGATCTGGTAACAATACAAATCGCGGCGTTGAGTTCCGCCACTAAACGCTAGAGTCTAGTGTTCTGTCTTGTCTGTCTAGTGACTAGACAGACGGAGTGCCTTAACACTGAGTTCTCTCTGCTTTACCCTGCTATGCTGGATACAGCATGAAGCTTACTTTATCTCCAATGATCCGCCGGGAGTCACGGACGTACATTATGGTGATTCCAATGACATTTTCTATTTGCGGATGAAGACGAGGTCCTGGTAAGATTTTAGTTGGTGGCATAACATAGACTATAGTCCATAGAAGTTACTGTTGGAGTCCCACATTACCGTTCTTCACTAATAAGATCGTCTTCAATCAATGTAGTAGCTACGTTTAGTAGTAGGCAAATTTTTACCTAAATATTTCTTCTTTTATTTATTTATTATATAAACAACATATAAATTAAAATAATGCGTGATAGCATTAATTAGATATTTTTGGATCTTTCATTAAAATAACGGTTGTTGTTTAAGATAGTAACTATAAAAAAATGGTAAACTTTTGGACAAGTTTATTATTATTAAGTTGAAATATATTTTTTAACATCATGTTTTATCCCGCATATAGCAGACTCGCAGATAAAACCTAATGTCAAGACACTCCATTCTCTGGTTTCCGCCCCAATTCGAGACACTGCGTGTTGAGCGGCGCAACTCAACACTGCACCTTGTTTACTCTTGCTCGAGGGTAGTCCACTCCACATCGATAGCGTTTGCAGCACGACACTGTCTAATTATTATCTATACATATTATAAACATGTAAATCGTCGCTGTCTGTATATGGAAGATCTATGCGAAAATCTATTAAATATTATTAGGAGCGATCATTGAAGTAACTGAATGCAAAACAATAATTATTAAATTTTTTGTCTGTTTTTGTCTGTCTGTCTGTGCGTTTAGTTCACGCTCGCATCTCGGAAACGCCTTAATCATTTTAAATCAGTTTTCACTATTATATTTTGGCAAACTTCCCTTAACATTTAGTGTTGTTTTAATATTAAGGTAGCTGTTTAATTTCAATCGTTTCATAAATAACACCACTAAATTAATTCAGATGAGAAAATAAAAGAATGTGTAGTACAAGCGGGCGAAGCCGCGAGTGGGTCGCTAATGGAAAATTTTGTTTTTTATCAGCTTCACGCTGTATTCCGCATACAGAGGGTAGGCAGAGGGAACCTTGTGTTAAGACACTCCGTTCCCCACTTTCCGCCAAGTACTGGAGGCATTACGTGTTGAGTAGCAGAACTCAACGCCGCGCTTTACCTCGACACCAGAGCGAAGACATGAAAATATAAATGTAAATAAATATTTCATCTCCTCGATCGAACCCACAACCAGTCGATTTTACAGTCACACTTTGTGCCGCTGCGCCACGACTGGCCTCAAAATAATCTATGAATAAATAACCTTTGTACATAATGTATGTACTCACCCATTCAATACAGCCTACAGTCTGAATGTATGGGATATTACTGAAGATTTAACTGTAGTAATATGATAGCGTTTTCGGTAAGTTTCGATACGAACTTTACGATGATTGTATCGAGTGAAATAATTTAGTAAAGTGTTTCCAAATTGAGGTGCAACTTATATCTGAAGTGGTGTATATATGCACTTGAATTTAGACTGATTCTAAGCTCGACTCTATTACGTGATAAACGAATTCAATATAAAAATGTTGATAATATTGTTTCTAGTTTTGTGTGTGGGTTCGATTCGCACGTGAGAAAATTAAATATTTTCATTTCTTCCAGATGAAATATTTATTTAAATTTATGTTTCCATTTCTTCGCTCTGGTGTCGAGGCAAAGCGCGGCGTTGATTTCTACCACTCAGCATGCAATGCCTCCAGAATTTGGCAGAAAGTGGGGAACGGAGTGTCTTAACACTAGGTTCCCTCTGCCTACCCTGATATATGCGGGATACAGCGTGAAGCTAATTTTTTATTTCTTTTCTTCGGTCTGGTGTCCGGGCGAAGCGGCTTCCAGAATTCGGCAGGAAGGCGATGGGGAGCGAAGTGTCTTAACACTAGGCTCCCTCTGCCTTCTCTGCTATATCCCATACATTCGAACTGTAGGCTGTATTGAATGGGTGTGTACATACATTATGTACAAAGGTTATTTATCCATAGATTATTTTGAGGCCAGTCGTGGCGCAGGGGCACAAAGTGTGACTGTAAAATCGACTGGTTGTGGGTTCGATCGAGGAGATGAAATATTTATTTACATTTATATTTTCATGTCTTTGTTCTGGTGTCGAGGCAAAGCGCGGCGTTGAGTTCCGCTACTCAACACGCAATGCCTCCAGAATTCGGCAGAAAGTGGGGAACGGAGTGTCTTAACACTAGGTTCCCTCTGCCTACCCTGATGTATGCAGGATACAGCGTGAAGCTTAATTTTTATTTCTCTTCTTCGCTCTGGTGTCCGGGCGAAGCGGCTTCCAGAATTCGGCAGGAAGGCGATGGGGAGCGAAGTGTCTTAACACTAGGCTCCCTCTGCCTTCTCTGCTACATATGGGATACAGCGTGAAGTTCAATAAAGGAAGATATAAGTCCTATATCTATGGTGTACAAGCGTTGAGTAATGGAGTTCTTCTGATAGAAATTTTCACTCCCAAAGAGTGGCGAAACTCAATACCGCGCTATGTCATTTCCTCAAGTGACAATCGAACCCACAACCTCTTGCATTCACTATACTTATAATAATAAAAAAAAAACAAATTAAAAAAAAAAAACCTATATAAATAAATATCTTTAAAATAAAATAATTGTTCTCAATGGTTTCTAATTCTGTCCAGAGTCAAAAGCGAGTAAAAAGTGGACGAAGCAGTATGGGGCAACCGGTAGCGGCGGCGCTGGGCTGACTCGTATTTTTATGTAACATGTTACAAGACGTGTTGCGACATGCCTCGCCGCGATGCGAATCGTGGATTATAGAATCGACTTTAGTGTTGAATCCTATATAATAGAATACTATATATATATTTATATAAACAGGAATATTATACATAAGGCCAGTCGTGGCGCAGGGGCACAAAGTGTGCCTGTAAATCGACATGTGGATTCGATCCCCACTCGAGGAGATGAAATATTTATTTACATTTATATTTTTATTTTCTTCGCTCTAGTGTCGAGGCAAAGCGCGGCGTTGAGCTCTGCCATTCATTACGCAACACCTCCAGAAAAATTGGCGGAACGTGGGGAACGGAGCGTCTTAAAACTAGGTTCCCTCTGCCTACCCTGCTGTGTGCGGGATACAGAGTGAAGCTGAAAAAAAAAATATACGTGAAGTTTTTATATATTATTCTTTCGTCCTTGTTATGTAATAATTAGATTTTTTTAAAAACCAACTCTTGGTGCAGTTGGACGCGTGGGACAGGTTGTACGTTTGATGTCGATTTATATACATAAAACGTCTCATATTTTCGTTTCTTTGCGTTTGTCATCGCGAGGCAAAACGCGGCGTTGAGTCCCGCCACTCAACACGCAATGCCTCCAGAGTTTGGCGGAAAATGGGAAACGGGAGGTGTTTTAATGGGAAGGGTATTAACAATAAATTCTTAGGTTCTATAAGTGGGCTTGAAGCTAAAACACAAGAAAAAAAATAAAAGTTACATCTTATTATATTAATCTCTATAAGAAAATAGTATAACAGAATTTATTTTTGTTATTTATTGTATTCTCATAATTTCAGTCGGTTATCATCATCAGCTTGGTTGTAATCACTTTTAAATACGTGCTCCTTTCATCATCATTTCTTCGGTTTTAGCTGCTACTGGTGATATATATCTGATGATTTATATATACATTATTTTATTATTATATTGATTTAAGAAAAAAATAGTTTCTTAACTTAGAATCTGTCATCAGTGGCCTTAAAATACTCGCAAAATGGAGAAAGAAGAGATTTGTTATAATTTTTTCTCTAACTACTTACCCATATAAAATGTTTATATAATTTTTTTTATACATTGTACTGTTGAGGCCAGTCGTGGAGCAGCAGCACAAAATGTGACTGTAAAACCGACTGGTTGTGGGTTCGATCCCCACTCGAGGAGATGAAATATTTACTTAAATTTATATTTCCATTTCTTTGTTCTGGTGTCGAAGCAAAGCGCGGCGTTGAGTTCTGCCACTCAACACGCAATGCCTCCCGAATCCGGCAGAAAGTAGGGAACGGAGACGGTCGACGGTCTTAACACTAGGTTCCCTCTGCCTACCCTGCTGTGTGCGGGATACAGTGTGAAACTGATGATCTTTTCATTTTTTTTTATTAATATATTATTAACTACTCACAGCAAGTTGTTGTTATATTCTATCAATAAAAAAGTACATGTAGGTATTTTTGTTACAACAAAACATCTAAATTAAATTTACCTGCTTTTTACATTAAATGATAGGGTTTATTCAAACTCCTGCGGTTTTCTGAAGCTTCCGGCGACAAGAGATCAGTTAACGCCTACCTTTAAGGGAAAACTGTGCGTTGTCTTTCAGCGCAGATAATATACATATGTATATTATCTGTATATTATTAATCTTTAAATTAAAAAATAAAATAAGTAAATTAGCTTAACGCTGTATCACGCACACAGCAGGGTAGGTTGAGGGAACCTATTGTTAGGATACTCCGTTCTCTTGTCGAATTTTTTGAGGTATTGCATGTTGAGTGGCGGAACTCAAGGCCGGGCTTTTGCCTTGGTGCAAGAGCGAAAAAATTAAAATATTAATAAATAATCATTCATTATTCCGAGTGGGTATCGAACCCAGAACCGTCGCGTTACACCCACACCCCTGCTCCACGACGGCCAGGCGTAGCGCAAAGGCACATAGGGTGACTGTAAACGCGGCCAGTTGTGGGTTCGAATCCGACACGAAAGAAATGAAATATTTAATATTTTAATTTCTTTGCTCTGGTTTCGAGGTAAAGCACGGCGTTAAGTTCCGCCGCTTAACACGCAATGCTTCCAGAATTCAGAAAAATGGGGAACGGTGTGTCTTAACACAAGGTTCCCTCTCCCTGCTGTGTGTGAGATACAACGTTACTTTAAAAAAACTAACTTGATCGTTGAATAAAAATAATATTTCACGTTATCAACGAAATCAGCTTCATGACCTTTATATGACCTACGGAAAAGTCCTCCCAGAGGTCGTCTGTTCACCTCTTAAATACGTAGCAAAATATAGAATAGTGAACTTACATATAAAATTTTCATATTATCAGTTTCAATTTGTCATTTTTTTCCGGATTACATATGTTAAGCGAGTATCTGTGGTTAATGTCCAATATTTAAGAATATAACTAAATTAGCTTCACGCTTTATCCCGCGCACATTAGGTAGAGGATACTTAGTGTTAAGACACTCCGTTCTCCATTTTCCTCTTAATTTTTCAAGACATAGTGTTTTGAGCTTTTGCCTTTGTGCCAGAGCGAAGAAAAAAAAATATTAATAAATAATCATACATTCCCTCGAGTGGGAATCGAATCCACCACCTTCGCGTTACAGTCACACCATTGTGCCACTGCGCCACGACGGCCAATGCGGCTCCGGTTTCTATAAAATATCCTTTATAACCAATAAACAGTTTTGAACGTAGCAAAAGATAAATAATAAAATCTTAATTTATATCCTACATTATAATATTTACATTTTTATATACGCATCAAGCATCTAGGCGGACTAGGTGATTGGTAAGATTTTACGGTACTTTCACGACTTTTCCTCAACGTCTATCTGTCTGTAACATCTATCTGTTGAAAAACAGATAGATAGATATTTTATAGATAGATAATTATTTTTTTTATAGATAGATAAAAAATATTTTATAGATAGATAAAATTTTTTTTTAAGTTCCACACCTCATCCTTCATATACAAGGAGAGGCAGAGAGAAAGAGAAGCTATAAAGCATTGCAATCGTTCTTCATTTCAGCTAAAATGAGAGACATTCTCATCTTATATGATTATGTTATTAAAACACGAAAATAATTCACGAATCAAAATAAATAATTGAGCAGTTCAAGCGGGCGAAGCCTCGTGATTTCGTATATATATAATCAATCAAAATCAGCTTCACACTGTATCCCGCACACTACTGGATAGGCAGAGGGAACCTAGTGTTAAGACACTCCGTTCCCTACTTTCTGCTGAATTTTGGAGGCATCTTGTGTTGAGTGGCAAGTCAACGCCGCACTTGTCCTCGACACCAGAGCGAAGAAATGGAAATATAAATTTAAGTAAATATTTCATTTCGAGTGGGAATCGAACCCACAACCAGTCGGTTTTACAGTCACACTTTGTGCCACTGCGCCACGACTGGCCTCGTATATAAATAACTAATAAATAATTATATACATACTACAATACTACAATAGAATCCATATATCTTAAAATCACTTATTAAACAATAACATTTATTATACAAACAAAAATCATCTAAATTTAGAATGTAAAAAGGGTATTTTCCCAAAACAAATAAGCCCGTATAAAACACCTCAGTTCGTAAGTTTTATCTCGACGTAGTCTAGTCGGTGTACCCTTGGAAGCGCCCCTACGACCGTTCGCCCTTCGCCCTCGCACCCCAGCGCTCACCCCATCCTATATACTTGCATGTAGCTAGCTCTCTTGCGAGAACTCTTTGGTGAATTTATTTTTATTTATTGTTGTTAAAATAATTTTCGGTTTATTTTATGTTGTTAATTTTTCAGGTGATTGTTGTTTTTAAGTTTTTGGATTTTTTTTGTTTGTATTTTTTATTTTAAGACTGAAATAAATAAAAAAAAAGTATTCCGCACATAGCAGGGTAAGCAGAGGGAACTTGAGGATTCATTTTGATGTTTTTTTAATTTTAATTTTTTTTTATTTTTTTTCTTAAAAGTTTGATAGTAGATTGAATTATTTTTTTGTCTTTTTTATTTTTTTTCAAATAACATATAATCGGAAAAAAAACACCAAAAAAATCGAACTGTCTTAAACAAAAAGGTCCCTAGTTTATTTTAGATTAAATTCTACATTGCTAATTGAAAATGTTTCTCCATGTTCAGTAGAAACAAGCGCTTAAACAGCCTGAAAACATCCAGTAAACGAGTACCTATATAATGTTACTTTAACCCTTGTATCTCTTGAAGCCGTTGGAATGTAATCCTTTGGGCTTACAGCTACAAAAATTAGACATTATAGGGCTACGTGATTAGAAATTATTTATTTATGATGAAAATTTAAATATATATGTTATTATAGTTTTGTTGTTTTGTTGTTTCGGGAATTAAAAATTCTAATATTCCATGTTTTTATTTTGTTGTGTCAATATTTAAATGTTTATTTAAATAAGGCCGTCGTGGTGCAGTGGCACCAGTGTGGGTTCAATTCACACGGTGGTATTAATTATTTTATATTATGAACTTATTATTTAATATTCTCATTTCTTCACTCTAGTGGATAGACATAAAAACGGCATTGAGTTCGCCAATGAACGCGAAAGGCTTCGAAATTTTGACAGAAAGTGAGAAACAGAGTGTCATAACACTAGATACCCTCTGCCTACTCTACAATGTAAAAAAAATCGTTGAAATATATCTAAATTTGAGGTAGATAAGTTAGCATTAACCGCAAGCATAATAAGGTTCTACTATAAGATCTTATTTGTGTTGTATAATATATACACAAATATTTTCTATAAAACACAAAAATATATGAATGTATGTATGATAAATACATTGTAGAGTATAGTGTCGGTCGAGAGAGATAACAGTAATCTTACTGTTAGAAGGTCTCAATTTGAAAATTTATAGTATACTTACCATTATTAAATAAAATTAATATATTTAATAGTAATGCCCATACATACATACATTCTTAGAATATTTATGTATACATATTCTCACTTTGATACGACTAACTATGGGGTAAAGTCCCGTAGAGTAGATGCTTTTTAAACGTAGAATGGTCTCACTAGATGGCGCCGCTTTTTATTCTGCGGATACGAAGTAGTTTAATGAACAGTAAAATATAGTTTTTAGTCTTTTCCTCTTATTTAATATTGTATTTAAAATAATTAAGGGCTTAAATAAAATAATTTTAGAATATTGGAATATATGTTTTGTTAAGAATCCATTAATGTTTTACTACTATTTATAATATAGGTATTTTATTAAAAATACCATCCGACTTTTGGTAAATGCAGATTGTGTGGTCAATTTGCCTTTAAAAACGTTGCAATTTTTGTGAATAAATTCATTGTTGAACGCCTTTGTTGTGTTGATTTTATTGGTTTATTGTATAATATATTTTAACAAGAAACGAATAAGTTTTATCGTTCGTGCCTATGCATAAATATGAAATATAATATTTAACCAATATCAATTATATACTAGAAATAATTATTATACTAGTAATAGTAAATAACAATAATAATAATATAAAGAAAATAGCTCTACCACGACGGTAGCGCCACCACCCTTTCTAATTCGAACTAAACAACGGTTTATGTTTATTCCCAAGCTTTCTAAATTTTCGTGTATTGACCTTCCGCCGAATATCACTTCACCGAACACTTTTTCATTGTGGAACTCGCGAAAACGGTTTAATATTGTTGTAATATGTTTTTTAGAAGAGCTAGAGCTAGTGCATAAGATATTTACTTTGTTTTTTTTTTAAGTTTCACGCTGTACCCCGCACACATCAGTGTATGCAGAGGGAACTTAGTGTTAAGGCACTCCATACCCCACTTTCTGCCGAATTTGCGAGGCATTGCGTGTTGAGTGGCGGAACTCAACGCCGCCCTTTTGCCTTCGCATCAGAGCGAAAACATTGATTAAATAATTTATTCCCCCGAATGGGAATCGAACAAACAACCGTCGCGTTACAATCACACACTTGTGCCCTTGCGCCACGATGGCCTCAATATAAATTATTATAGTTATATATTATTTAGACGTCTTTATTATTAAAATTTTGATTTTTGTATGTATGATAGGTATAACATGTGCGAACATGCATTTTGCGTAATACGAGAAAATTGGTGCTTTATAAAATCCGCGGTGCTATATAAATTTTTAACACCGAATTTGTGGCGCTCTCGGATCACGCATATCGGACACCTCGTACCACGATACAGTTTGGAAATGGCTTTGACAAAAATATATTTCTAAAATGTTTTTTTTTTAGCTTCACGCTATATCCCGCATACAGTAGTGTAGCCAGAGTGAACCTAGTGTATAGATATTACGTTCTCCATTTTTCGCCGAATTGTAAAGGCATTGCGAGTTCAGTGGCGAAACTTAACACCGCGCTTTGCCTTGACACCAGAGAGTAGAGTAGCGAAAATGTTAAATATTTTATTTCCTCGAGTGGGGATCAAACCCACAACCTGTCGCGTTTACAGTCACACGTACTTCTGCGCCACGACTGGCCTCACACAACTTACAAATCAATTATTCACTTTTTTAAAATATAAAAAAGACCTTTACTTTACTATATTTTTAATATAATAACTTAATAACTGCGACAAAATCTATGTTACTTATTTACTCAAAGTATAGGTATATAGGATAGATAGGTTCTTGACCCCGACTTTGTTCGTGTAGGCATGTATCTTTTTTTTCTGTTACCATAAAAAATAATATTATAATGAGAAGATCATTAAGTTTACTAATTAAAATAAAATACGTATTATATTTAATTCCATATACCTAATCATCACGTTTTTGTAAAATCTACATATACGTATATCTACATATGTCGTAATGTAGGATAAACAAAGAGTCATTTTTCTCAACTTTTCATCAAGTTAATATAGAAAATTATACTATTTTTTTAAATTTCAACAGATTCACAAATATTAAATAATACATCATTCCCCCCAGTAGAAATCGAACCTTCAACCATCGCATTTACAGTTACACGCTTGTGCCCCTGCGCCACGACGGCCTCAGTATTCTAGTTTATTTATAAATTTAAGCAAAATACCAACATTAAGTGCGGAAGGTCCTGTTCGTGGTTTGTAGTATAAAAATATCCTTTGTATCCTTAGTCATACATTTTTTTTGGTAATTTCCTGTATTTACTGGAAAATATTTTGTAAATGATGTATGATAACTTATTCACTACTCAGCTTTTACCTGCGGTTTCGCTTGCATTGATATCTGAGTCACTAAAAGGAGTGCCTATAAATGAACATAAAAAAATAAATAAAACAAAAAAATTAAAAATAATATAACTAATTCTGACGTTGGACTATATTTAAAGGCTTCATAGTCATATATATCGAAATCAATAATACATTTTTTAATGTTTTTTTTTTAAAGTCTCCTTTGTTCCTTGTCTATACTCGTAAAAATATGTGTACAAAAATAACAAGATGGTCGATCGTTCGAATATTTAAAACTAAAAATTATAAAAATATAATAAAAAATCAACAATTTCATATAACATAAGCTATACTTAAATAAGGAATAGACTATATATATATATATATATATATATATATATATATATATATATATATATATATAT
>JAATLQ010037896.1:14597-32079 GCA_013421005.1 Heliconius erato x Heliconius himera | reverse complement strand
TTCTGATGCGATCACCAAACCGGTCGACCATCGCGGTGACGAGCTGGTCCCGGTGTCGGTAGGTGAATGTCGAATTACTACTTTGCATACGTGGGTAAAGCGTCATTTTTCTCAAGATAGCCAGAGCTAGCTGTAAGATCCTCTATTTCGAAACACGGATTGATAATCCAATAATATTCTATACTAATAAATATGTTTTTCTTTTATTGCCTTTTTTTAATTGAGTACTGACATTTTTGTTCTAAAAAGTTTTATAGTTTTCTTTTTTTAGCTTCACGTGTGTAATTCGTGTGACCGTGTTAAGACACTCCGTCTTCTACTTTTTGTTGTATTCTCGAGGTATTTCGTTCTGGTAACAAGGTAACCACAGTGAACAAATGAAAAATATTAATCGACTGAGAATCGAATCCACAACCGACGCGATTACAGTCACACACTCGTACCACTGCGCCACAGCTGCCTCAATGTTTAATTATTATAAGTTTCAGTTTTATAGTTATTACTGTTAACTCAAATAGAGACCACTGTTAAGATTTTCGTTTGGGCCGTAGGTTGTTTCTTTTTTCCTTTCTCCTTGTAGTAAGTTTTACATAACTGAGTCAAATGGGTCAAAAACCAGCGACCACCGCGCTCTGTAACCTAGTTAACCAAAAATTTCTTTACGAAATTATTTTTAGGCAACATTTTATGTAATGTTTTAGCACTATATATATTATATAGGTATATATTTTTCATAGCTATATAAAAATTGTGATTTTTTTCTTTGATGTGACTAAACATTTTGTATGTATAGTAATTTGACGCTGTTGTGGCGAAGTGAGACAGTGTCTGTAAACTGCGGCGTTGATATCCGCCACACAGTGTCTTAGAACTTCACGCAGAAAGTGTGTAACGGAAAGTTTTAACACTAGGATCCTTTGATCTACTTTGTTTAGCGATAAAAACCGTAAAGCTTCTGTTATTAATAATTTAATAACTTAAGTGATATTTTTGTTATATTATGCTGGCCATGCTATATTAGTCGATTACTTACAATAGACCAATACTTATATTGACCTAACCTGAATAACTTTGTACACAATGCTTTTGTTTCTTTAGAAGTATCTAGTGATTTAATACGTTATAATCAATCTTCATCATCAGCTTCACGCTGTATCCCGCACACAGCAGTGTAGGCAGAGGGAACCTAGTCTTAAGACACTCCGTTTCCCACTTTCTGCCGGATTCTGGAGTGCCGGTTCTGGAGGCATTGTGTGTTGAGTGGTAGAACTCAACGCCGCGATTTGCTTCGACACCAGAGCGAAGAAATGAAAATATAAATTTAAGTAAATATTTCATTTCCTCGAGTGGGGATCGAACACACAACCAGTCGGTTTTACAGTCACACCTCATGCCGCTGCGCCACGACTGGCCTCCATTATGTATTAGGATCGATCTTATTAATATTACATATATGAAACTTTCATTAAAATGTTAGCTCGCGTATTTTATCAACTACAGACTATATAAAGATACCTTACACCATCCTAAGCCAGTATTATCACTATCAAAATAAGAATTTGAATAAAAATTGAGCAGAAATATTTATATCTTAAATAATACTCATCACGCAATGTATATATAAACCAACAAAATCAATGTGTTAACCCCAAAAAAAAAACTCATTTATCGTGTCACCAGTTTTTGAAAACACTCATCATCATAACTCAGCCGCACCCAGTATTAGCACATTGGGCATTAGCATTTTCATTGATTTCCTGGATCTGGAAAGCAAGGTCAATTTGGCCTCAAAGAAACTGGGAGTCATCGGCAGGCTGAATCATTATTTCATGCAAAAACACCGATTAGCCCTGTACGATAGGGTCCAGGTTCGTGTAGGGCCCAGGTTTGTAAAAGTATCTGTAAAAGGCTTGACAAAGTGTGCATTTATCATGGAGAGTATTCTGAGGAACTGTTTGACCTGTTATCTGCATCCAAATTTTCTAATTGCACAGTACGCCACAAACTCAAGTATCATCCACACCATCTGCATACGTGGCACTTCACTACAGTGCGGGTTAGTATATTCCTACACATCCTTCGACACGTCAATTGTGGAATGGCCTATGGAATGGTCAACGACTTCGGTACCATCAAAAAGTACGTCTATCTCTACTCTAAGGGCTGACGTCGCACCTGTGGCTGCTCTGGTGTTGCATCAGTGATCTCTTACCATCAGGGGACCCTTACACTCGTTTGCTTTGTCTTTTCCATAAAAAAAGCCTATTGGAGATAGAATTTTTTTATAATTTTATTACTACCTTTTCATAGAAATAGTATGTGTTCAAGATTGCGTAACAAAAATTCGAAATTTTGTATTTACTTTATCGTTACATTGTTATTTTAACAGAACGAAATTATTTATAAAATTATCTCAATTTTTATATTATTTTGGTTACTTTATGCAGATTTCCTTTCGTAAAAATTTATTGTGTTTGTCGTTTTCAATATAGCAATACAAATTTAAAAAACAGAAAGGTTTTGGATACAAAAAAGGTAAAATTTATATGTATGTATAAGTGCATCCATTCGATGAACCCAACTTTTTATCACATTTGAGTAATTTTTATAAAAGAATATCCAAAATTGTGTTATTTTTGTATTGGTTATCTTTTTTAACGATGCATTGGAAATTATTTTTTCTGATATTGGAGAGCAACTTTACTATTTTGATATGAAATAGCGCGGCGTTAAGTTTCAACACTATATACAATTTTTCAAATTCAAGAAAAAAGTGAAAAAAGGGAACCTACATTAAGGGAATCTATGAAGCTGAAAAAAAGTATATTTTTTAAGTAATTTAACATTACATCAATGATCACGACTTCAAATCTAAAAGGGTTGAGCGTTTAACTGATTTTCACTATGCCTTTTAGTCATAGGGCTAGAAGGAGGTTTCAAGGAGAAAAATTAAGGATAGTACAGTACTTAAAAATGCTATTGGCATAAAAAATGTTACTATTTTGTATAGGAGTTATCGTCATTTTTAAAAAAAATATCTGGTTGGTTCAAAGGTTCCCTCTGAGTACCGTGCTGCGTGATACAGCGTGAAGCTGAAAAAAAAAATAATTTCAAAATTATTAAATATATGAATATAAAATATGAATATGAAGCAAGTTGAATTATGTAAGCATTTTCTTATAAACTTTGACCTTTATGACTGAAAGGACGCAGAACCAAGCTTACTTTTCTTTAGCCTGACTGGATTTATGCCGGTTTTAACAAATAAATGATAGGATCGGAGTTAATGATTGCAATTTATACCACCATACTATTAAACTAAAAAGGCTCCACGCTGTATCCCACAGAGGGAACTTAGTGTTAAAACACTCCGTTTCCACCTTTCCGCTGAATTCTTCGAGGCATTGCATAATGACCGACGCCGGGCTATTGCCTTAGTGCCAGAGCGAAGAAATGAAAATATTAATATATAATAATTGTTTCCCCGAGAAGTGATCGAACCCACAACCGTGGCTCTAGGCTACGACGGCCTTAGAAAAATTAAAAAGACTGTGCAGATATTGAAAATATAGGTAGTCCATAAGCGAGGTACAAACGTCTTCTTTTTATCGAGATAAATAACGTGGTTTGGTGAAAGCTAGTATCAGTTTCGATTTGTTTACAAGTTTCTTAAAAGGCTTAATGTGTAAATAATAATGATAAAATATATTATTATTGTTTTTAGCTTCACGCTGTATCCCGCTCACAGCAGGAAAGGCATTGCGTATTGAGAGGCGGAAGTGAATGCCACGCTTTGCCTCGGTACCAGAGCGAGGAAATTAAAATATTAAATATTTCATTTCCTCAAACGGGAATCGAATCCAAAACCTCTGACAACGGAAGTGGAAATATTAGGAACGGAGTGCCTTATCACTATATTCCCGTGTTCACTCTGCCTACCCTGCTATGAGCGAGATTCAATCATGATAGTAAAAAGAAACCGGACAAGTGCGAGTCGGGCACGTTCTTCTTTTAGGGCTTAAATTTCCCCCTTTTAATGTTTTTTAGGATTTAACCATAAATATATAGTTTTCAGACTTTTTCTTGAACTAGTACTACCTGTAGATGCTAGCTGCTAGATTTCATAATTCTAGGTCAATCGGAAGCACTCTTTTAATTTTGATTCACTGTTTAGTGTCGAAATATTCCATTTTTTGAAATTAAACGGCCACATCTTTTTTATAAGTAAATGTAGATATACGATTTTTTTAGGAAATCAAGGAATCGTAGATTTGAGTATATAGTTTGAATTTTAAGTCGATATCTATAAGCATTTCTAAGATAGAGGCTCTTGACAGACAGACGGACGGAGTAATCTTATAGAGGTTCCTTTTTTCTTTAAAAGGTACGGAACCCTAATAGAGTAAGTATTTAAATTGGAGCAATTCTAATTTTTTATTCGACACTATATATATAGCTCATTTAGGCAGTGCCCGGCTTGTCTTGCGATTCTTATCTTTGATTCAATTTCTATTGATCCATTTAAAATGAAATAATCAACATCATCACGTTGCAATTCAAGTTTTCAGCCAGGCTGGCATAAAGAATTTGGTAGTCAGTTCTCCACATTTCGCCAAAATATAAGACGTTCTGAGTTAAATTATGGAGCTCAACACCGTGCTTTGTTACCGTATGGACACTGAATCCATAATCATTATGTACAGTCAGACATAGTCCAAGAACAACACTCTAGTTATATTGATTTCGCTGAAACACTCAGAAAAAATGCTAAATATGGTTCTACCATTGAGCTCGCAGTATTATTAAAAACGGTAACAAGTGATCAAATCTGTAAGGTGAGGCCGTCGTGGCGCTGGAACACAAGGAGGTACTGTAACACAACGGTTGTGGGTTTAATCCCCACTCTAGGGCATGCATTATTATATTAATATTTTCATTTCTTCGCTCTAGCACCAAGGCAAAAAGCCCGGCGTTGAGTTTCGCCACCTCAACAAGCAATGACTCGAAAAATTCGGTGAATTTCTTAACACTTGGTTCCTTCTGCCTACCCTGCTGTATGCGGGATACAGCGTGAAGCCGATAAAAAAAACCTATTAGGTTAGAAGTAAAATTTGCACATTATGTTTTTAGTATAATCCATAGTAATTACTTTTAATATGTACACATTTTTGTCTATATACAAAATTCTATTTACACCTTATACCAACCTTACGGCACTAGCCCTAACCAAAGTTAAGTGACTTAAAAGAATTCTTAAAGCACAACGTACTAGTCAAATCCATTTCAGTACATAATTTATTCATAAAAAAGTAAAACAAATGGATTTTCTACTTTATATATATTTAGGTTGAGCGGCGACCGCGATGGCGGTCAGGATCAGAATCTAGAGCAAGCAGTCTGGCTCCCGAAATAGTAAAAAATATACACGAATATCCTCGAATTTACCAAGTGATATTTATAAAATTATAAAAATATATTTTTATTCTTAATGAGATCGTTTTTTTTAATAACACTAGTATAATTTTTTTAATAATAAATATGAATATTCTGCATTTATAATATTTCAGATAATAAATATCCTAAAAAAAAAATTGTAGGTTTAGCATTATTTCTCAATTACGTTTAAACTGGAACAAATTATATAATATACTCTATTTACCTGCGGCCTTGTGCGCATGATCAAATGGAATTAAATAAGAATTGTGTACGAAATATATATAACACACTCTATAGCCCGTATCTATATTATTAAAACAGCATCCCAAGGTCGCTCTCAAGATCGATCTCCGAGTTCAGAGCGAATAATTAATAGATACGTGCCTAATTGCAGGAGCTAAGTCGGATCGCAGGTACAGTAGTCTACACCAAAACGGTTAACATGAAGTAGGTAGCAACATGGCCCATCCTCAATAAATTGACGAATAAATCAGCTTCACGCTGTATCCCGCACAAAGCAGTGTAGGCAGAGAGAACCTAGTGTTAAGCCACTCCGTTCTCCACTTTCTGTCGAATAAATGTACTATCCAACACAAAAAGATTTTCCAATTCAAATCTGAGTTCCTGAGGTTATCGCGCCCATTCAAACAAACTCTTCACCTTTATAATATGAATATAGAAGTATAGAGAGACATTACGATATTTCTACCTGGAGGTATCTTAAATGAAACTCTTAAACCGGATTAATCGAATATATTTAATATTATACATTTTTTGGAAACCCAACGATTTGAATAATCTATAGCAGTCCGTGGTCAAGAGTCTGACGTGGCGTTCGTCTGTGAGTTGACGTTATTATTATATGGAACTACCGCCACCAATTTCTTTATTGGCTCGTGTACTGCCTTGGATTCAGCTGAATGTATCTTGCCATCTGGTGTGGTGGGTTTTTTGTTGTTTGAGACTCCAAACTTTTGAAATTTCATCTGCAACCCACTCTTAAAAATCTTATTGACTTCAACTGTCAAAGATCTTATTAATATTAAATATTTAACTATATATATATAGAGATTTTGGAGTGCGATCTTTCTGTTCTGATTTACGCTCTATTACTCTACATACTCACTATACTAAGGATTGATCAGTTGTAATAATTTTTATTAATGTGTTTCAAATAAACAAAATCACATATTTAAGCAAATAACATGAACACACTATTGGTATTTGAACCCTGTACCGTCCTGTATTCAGTCTCATCACCACAGCAATTTCGTCTGCGAAGAATTTAAATATTTACATATGTTTCTTGTAAAATAATATAACAGAATTTACATAAATAGAAAAAAACGTTATTTAAAAACAATATATTCCATCCATTTAAACATCACCAAAACGTGCACAGATACAAAAATCGAACACGAAACTATAAAAAGAGCGGGAAAGTTCCCCACTCGCGAGGCCGCCATCTTTATCGAGAGTGCGTTCCATTGTGCGCAGCGCTCGCCACGTGCGGGCACATCTGTCCGGCGGGTGACAGGCGCACCCTCCATTCCCAGCGTCCTCCGAATAAACTTGGATCCAAATTAAAATAATAACACTGAAATATAACGGCGATGGCCGAAACGTCGCTCGTAAACGGTTCTCTTCGTGGAATAGAGTTTTAGGAACGGTGGCAGAGGGATTTGAATGTGGTGTTCTAAAATTTTGTTTATGGTTTGAGTAAAATATGCAAAACTCATATTTTACTAAATTTATATATTGTAATTATTGTTTTAGTGATTTTCTACGTTGATAATAATAGAGAAAAAAAATATACATACGTCTTGATGAAGCTTCGAACCAAATTTGTTTATTTCAAAATATCTCCACAAGTCTTCTTGATATTTAATCATTTACTGGACTTACTTCTATAGAAAGAAACATAACTTGATAGATAAATATTAATTCTGATTAAAAAAATATACTCGAAGGTGACGTCATTTTAATTTATTCACCAAAAGATAGAAAAAGACATCCTACGTTCAAACCAAAGTCAATTCAAAACTCATAAAAGTTATAAACAGAACACAGCCCTGACTCTGTCATGAAATGAATTAAAACTTTGATTGATACAAGTATGAAAGAGGTAGAGGTATTGATACATTTTCCTCTTATACTGCACTAAAGCAAAAACTTAACATAAAAATAAGAACAAGAAAAGACTAATGCAAAAAAGCAACAAAAACGTTCTAATAAAACCGATATTTAGTGCCAGCGCTGCGCATGCTCGGGGGTTTCTCCGGCCTCCCCTTCTTATTACGCACTCTATTTAGGGGCTGCTACAAAGGACTCCGTATCTATTTTGGTCTCACTCCTGAGTATTGTCATAGACAACGTCATTGGTCTTTGAGTGTCCGACTTTGAGCAACCGTGTACAATTATAAAAAAGGATTCTTTAATGGATAAAATGATAATTTACTTATTATATATTGGATTTTTTTTAAAAAAATAGAAATTGAATATTTTTAAGTATGTAATTTTGTTGTTTATTTCGCTTTTGGTAAAGATAAAGAGCAGGTTCAATTTATGTTCTATTTTTAAAATTTTGACACATAATTTTAATAGGAATAAATGTAAAAGTGCGGTACACACAAACTATACTTTTAATATGTCAATTTATTTATACAGCATAAAATTTCGAATAGTATATATTTACAAATAATAATAAATAAAAATATAATCAAATATAACGTTAATAATAATATATAACGTATAATAAAACTCTTTTACTCTCTGCTTCATAATTATTTTTTCATGACAATATTACTGAAGCGAATTCTTAATTTTAAATTCAGATCACAGCTTTTTGATTTTCGACTTTGCCTATCACAGACTTTAATAAAAGTCTAAGTAGACCTAACGTTCCTGGGGAATTGTCAATTAATATAGATACTAAGCCATAATAATCTTCTTTATCTTCCTTGGAATTTTACGTGGCAAAATTTGCTTTGTGAATTTGCGAATTAAACCAGTAGGTATTAAAGAAATTATATATTTTTAACTCTTTGTCATTATTATTAGAAATGATTATTCCAAATTGATTGAAAGATTGTTCAAAATGATTAAGAAAACTAATCATCAATAATAAAGTTAAAACTTTACATATTTATATTTCCTTCATTATTAGTTATATTTTATTTTTCACGATTTTATATATTCCATCCAGCAAAGTTAGATTTTTGTGCGCTAAGTTAGTTAGTCATAGAAAATGTTTTTCCCGTATCCCGCAATCCCGCATCGCGAGGTAGAGGGAACGTCGTGTTGAGACACTCCGTTTCACTGTGTCTGCCAAATTTTCAACACATTGCGTGGCGGAATATGGCGGAACTCAACGTAGGAATTTGCCTTCTTACCAGAGCGAGAAAATGATAATAATTCATTCCCCTAAGTGAGAATCGAACACATATCCGTCACTCTTACGGTCAAACTCTCTCTCACCACGCCATGAGCCGTCATGTATTTTTTTGTAATAATATATGTACAATTATACATGAACCAAATATTTTTTTTAGCTTCACGCTGTATCCCGCACGTAGCAGGGTAGGCAGTTGTAATCTAGAACCTAGAACCTAGAGTTAAGACACTCTATTTTTATTAAGACACTTCCGTTCTCCACTTTCCGCGTAATTCTGGAGGCCGCGTATTACGTGTTGAGCGACGGAATTCAACGCCAACTCAATTTATATATTTTATATAAAGATATATAGTGTTTGAAGTAAAGCATTTATGCGCTAGGTTCCCTCTGCCTGTTACGCGGGAAGCAGCGTGAAATTGACAAAAAATATACGGAGATTTCTATAAAATTTTACTTCTTCAATATTTTAAAAGAAATATTTCAACAATGTTAAAAAAACATTTCATTTGGTTCCACTACACGTGCTTATATAATAGATATAACCTTTTATATATGTTTTATATTTCGGGAATAGTTCAGCCCAAGCGAGCGGAGCGGAACGACGGAACGTCACACTCCATATGTATCAAAGTTTTTTTTTAATTATTTTTATTTGAGAAAGTATATGATCAATATTATCACTCTTTTTTATTATCAATATATAGGAAAGATTAGTTGACATTTGCTCTTTATTTAAAAAAAAATTGACATTTTTTTTAGCATTTTTCTTTTACATTTGACAGTAAATTTTGTGTTATATTATGATTTACATGGGAAGATTAGGACTTGCCGTTTATTCTATGACAACATTGGCTTTAATTTGTTCTAGTCGTAGGTGGCACAATTTTCAAAACAAAAAATTAATCGAATCAGATATGGAAACCTCATCAATTGTAAATATAAAACTTCACTTAAAGATGTAGAGAAATGGACATTTATTTTTTTTTGCAAAATCTAACTTAAATACGCATCTATCCCGCACATAGCAGGGTAGGTGAGGCAACCTAGTATTAAGACACTCCGTTCCCCATTGTCTGCCGAATTTTTCGAGGCGAAACTCAACGCCGGGCTTTTACCTTGATAACAGAGCGGAGAAATCAAAATAATAATTCATTCCCTTGAGTGGGGTTTAAGCCCACAACCGTCGCGTTACAGTCAAACACTTGTGCCTCTGAGCCACGATGGCCTCACATAACCAACATAAATTCGAATATCTAAATTTAATTTACAACCTCAGAGTTTACACTATCGTTCTAGAAAACATGCTACGACGACGCCAATTTTAGTGTTAATATGTGCAAAAGCGTGTGACAGGTAGTATGTTCGATACTTCACTCCAGGAAATGTAATTTTTAGTATTTCTATTTATTTGCTCTAGCAGGCAAAGCGCGGCGTTGAGTTCCGCCACTCAACACAGCTCCAGAATTCTCAAAAAGTGAGGCCCGAAGTTGTCTGTGTCGAACCAATACAATTTTTTTTTTATTTTACTTCTTCAAATACGAGTACTTTATCTGTGGGTTTTTTGTTATATCTTGTATACTTTTGATAATGTTGTGATTATACTATAATTAAAATGTGTCATTCGTAGAAAACATATTTTTTACTTATCATTGTTAAACAACACGTTATTGTAGCTTTTGTTAATTTATTAAAAAAATCTGCTTCACGCTTCCACGCTTTATCACACACAGAGCAGGGTAGGCAGAGGGAACCTAGTATTAAGACACTCCATTCCTCACTTTCGTATTAAGTATGAACGAGTGGTGGAAATCAACGACGGGCTTTTCCCTTGGTGTCAGAACGAAGAAATGAAAATAATAATAAATAATACATTTCCTCTAATGAGGATCGAACCCACAAACATCGCGTTACAGTCACACCCTTGTGCTCTTCCGCCACTACGGCCTTGGCTTCACGCTGTATCCAGCACACGGCAGGGTAGGCAGAGGGAACATAATATTTAAGACACTCCATTTCTCACTTTTCACCGAATTATTCGAGGCATTGAGTATTGTTTGGCGGAACTCAACGACATGCTTTTACCTATTGCTTTTTTTTTGATGTCAGAAGGAAGAAATGAAAATAATAATAAATAATAACTCATTTCTTCTAGTGGGGATCGAACCAAAAACACTCGCGTTACAGCCACACCCTTCAGCTCATGTGCCACGACGGCCTAAATATACTATAATACATAACAAAACTATGAAATAAAGCTATGACTACTAACCGTACTATATATAATACATGACAAAATGACCTCTGTCCAGTTTCGATACCAAAATAATTTCACAATCACAATTAAAATGGGAAATGCTAAAATATTTTATATTTTAGCGTCCGCGGTTAGTGGCGTCTGCTTTTTAACAGCGCGACGTGAAACCCTGTCATTATCGTTATGGGAATGGATACTATCTAAAATGATGCTTTGGGAATATAGTCATCTAATTTATTTTTTTTGTATATCGGTTTTGTATGTACATAAAAGGGAACCTAGTGTTAAAAGGTTCCGTTCGTCACTCTAGTCAAATTTTGGGATGAGTGGGAGATATTAAGACCGCGTTTTGATTTAAATTAAAAATAATTAAAATATAACTATTTTGAGGCTGTCGTGGCACACGGGTGTGACTATCGCAACGGTTGTGAGTTCGATCCCCGCTCGAGGGAATGAATATTGATTATTATTTCTTAATATTCTCATTTCTTCGCTCAGGCAAAAAAACCCCAAGGTCCACCACTCAACGCCTCGAAACTTTGGCGGAAAGTGGGGAACGGAGTGTCTTAACACTAGGTTCCGAGGTTCCCTCCGCCTGTACACTTAGTTGGGTGCTAAGTGTACAAGCGTGAAGATAAAATCTCAAGTATCTCCCAGAATTTTTAATATATACCTACTCTATACTCTCAAAATTGGGTTATTTAAAAATTATGAAAATACTTTTATCAAATACTTATTTAGAAAACGTATAAAAATTTGAACGTAGCGGGACTCGAACCCGCACCTCCTGGAAACCGACCAGTTAGTATAAGTATTTTTCTTTCCTAAGTGTGGAATAACACTTTAAAAATGTTAAAAAATACTTTTATCAAAATTAAATGGGTTTCCGGGAATTAATTATTTCCATTTACCCACACTGGTACCCAAATTGTAGCGAGGCTGGATGTCTGCATACAGGACAAAGCGTAAAACCAAAAAAAAAAGCAAAAACAAAAAGAGTCTAGAACTTAAATACCTGAAAGATCAGCTTCACGCTGTATCCCGCATACAGCAGGGTAGGCAGAAGGAACCTAGTGTAAGACAATTCGTTCCCCACTTTCTGCCGAATTCTGGAGGCATTGCGTGTTAAGTGGCAGAACTCAACGCCGCACTTTGCCTCGATACCAGAGCGTAGAAATGGAAATATAAATTTAAATACCTAAAAGATCTCTCTACATATCTATCTTTGTAACATTCTACGACTGTTTACTGTTAAAGTTACATTTGTAACTTTTAATGTTAACAGTTACATTCAAAAGTATTTACAAGTCTCTATGAGCATGAGTAGTAGTTTAATACGACCTTGCTGATTGCTAAAGCTGGCCGTGATTGTCGGCCTTCTCTAGATCGTGTTGCGCTGAAAAATACTACCTTACGTTCAATATCAGTTGGTTTTAACATTGGACATATTATGTAGAGGAAGGATGTTAAAATATATATTTTTTTACATTTTAAAAGTGTTATTTCACACTTGGGAAAGAAAATACTTTTTAGAATTTTTTTAAGGTAACGAGATTTGAACCCGCGACTTCCCCTCCGGAGGTCCCTAATCTAAGCACTCCAAGGGGTCAAATCCCGATACGTTCAATTTTTTTTATATGTTTTCCAATAGACAATACAGTGATTCATACAAATTTTCAAAATATAAATATATATATATATATATATATATATATATATATATATATATATATATATATATATATATATATATATATATATAATAATTTGTTCACATTTATCACACGATATACCCTAACAGGGTAGGTAGACGGAACCTACATGATTCGTGACATGTTGTGGATTCGCGGTGTTTAGTTCCCCTATTCGACACGCAATGCCTCAGAATTCGGCGGAATGCGGAGAACGGAGTGTCTTAAACAGGTTCGCTCTGCCTAACCTATTGTGTGAGGAGTGCAGCGAGACTTTAAAAAAGTGGAAAGATTTGGATATTCTAAAAAGTATTTTTATATAAATAAATAGAGAAAAAATATATTTACCATAAAAACGACACTAATATTGCTTATCTCGAAATAGCAAAATTGTACCTTCTTCTCTTAATTTCTAAAGCTTCATTATATTTACTTTACGGGACTCCTAATAAATAAATAAAAATATTTAACTGTATTTGAAATTTGAATATTGATTCTCATTGCGTAAAGTTTCTGCTGTATATTGTTTTACAATAATAAAGTTATGAAGCCAGTTGTGGCACAGGGGCACAAGCGTGTGACTGTAAACGCTACAGGTTGTTGGTTCGATCCCCACTCGAGAAAATAAAATATTTAATATTTAGATTTTTTCGTTATGATGTCGAGACAAAGCGCTACGTTAGAGTTCTGTCACTCAACACACAATGCCTCCCGTATTCGGCGGAAAGTGGAGAGCGGAGTTTTTTAACATTAAGCTCTTTCTCCTGCCGTCTGCCTATCCTATTACATGCGGGATACAGCGTGACGCTGATAAAAAAAAATGACACTTTAAAAATGTTTAAAAAAATTTAGTTTAGCTTTTCATCAATGAAAACGAATCAAAAATGATGTTTTATTAGACAAAATAAGTGAATGGCAGTGAGGACACGTCAATTTAGCCGCTCTACTAAACACAAACAACACTGAATAAATGATGACGCATTATAAAGTGGTGGAGCCACTCTGTGCTCATCACTTTATTATTGTTCCAACCAATCGTCGAGTACTGGCTGAAAATCATGAATTGCCTTTTATAAGTATAATTAATAAATTTAGATGTATTTGAGGCCACGTGGCTGACTGGTTGTGGGTTCGATCCCCACTCGAGGAAGTGAAATATTTATTTACATTTATATTTTCATTTCTTTGCTCTGGTGTCGAGGCATAGCGCGGCGTTGAGTTTTGCTACTCAACACGCAATCCTCCAGAATTCGGCGGAAAGGGGGGAACGGACTGTTTTAACACTAGGTTCCCTCTGCCTACACTGCTGTGTGCGGAATACAGCGTGAAATTGATTTCTGATTCCTAAATTTAGATATATAGATAGAGAGAAAACTCTTTATTGCATACATAATTGAAATAAAGCATTTTACAAAAAAATAAATAAATCACAAATGTAAAAATAGAAAAAAAAACACGTATATTAAGTTTGCAAAAGAGACCTTATCACTATTAATGGTATCTTTGACATAAACATTTAAGAGTATAGGACATCTTGATGCTTAAAATTATAAAGAAATGAAGAGAAGTAAAATGAATACAAATAAGATATTAATAATTATTTTGATTTATAAATTATTTTAAAAAAGTATTCTTTTTGAAATAATTGATATAAAAATATATTAATATTGTAAGTATCTCTCTCCATTTCTTCTACTCTTACCTTTTTTATATTATACTATTATACACCAGTCAGACCTGTAACCGTCCAGCTTGTCTCCATTTCCATTTTGGCCTGCCAATTTTCCTAAAAGCTACACATAAAATCTAGTCTAGATTTTAATATATTCTACATAATCTGTCTAAGTCTAGATTTTAATGTATAAAAAGTGTCGTCGCCAAATACATACGTATGGTAGCTGAAAATTAATGAAAAAAGCTGGATCAATGTAATTCGCAAATCTTACGCCAAAAAGGAGGAAAAAAGTGAAAAAAAATATATGTATGTATGAGAGTCGTTATTAATTATATTAAGATAGGTAGTAAAGTATAAATAATATTAAAGGAAGAAAAGGTAACCTAGTTTAAAGACACTGTGTTCTCCATTTTCGGTTTAATTCTGGAGGCATTGCTTATTGTAGTGGACCTCAACGCCGCGCTTAGCTTCGACACTAGAGCGAAGATATGAAAATATTACATATTTCAATCCCTCGAGTAAAAATCGAACCCACTGGCTGACTGGCCTCACTGGCCTCATGTATGCGAATATAACATAGAATATATGCTATATATTCTATGTTATATTCATAGTTTCAAAAATAAATAGAAGTAGTAAGTACCTTTCTATGTATAATGACACTTATATCAACAATACACTGTATAATGTGCGTCTCAAGTTTTCATTACAGGATTTCGGGAACATTAGCACAAAAAGTTCGTTTCGCCGTCAAGATTTTTTTCTGTGATATTTTTTAAAATATTTTACTTACTTAGCTTCACGCTGTATCCCTGTCTAACCAGATAGGAGAACGGAGCACTAAAATGGGCCTTTGCATATCTCTTTCATCATGTCATCAAATCCGACATAGATCTCCCCCCTCCTGGGGGTCCTCATGCTTTTTGGGTGACCTTCCTCCAGTATCTTCGATACTATGTTTTTGAAGGACTTACCGGTTCTTTTTCTTTCTATTAGGTAGGTTAACTACTAGGTTTTTCTTTCTTTTAATTACCAAAGGAACCCTAATAAGATCACTTTCATCAGACTGAGTCTTTATCTCAGAAACGCTTAGAGATATCCAGTTGAAATTCAAACCATATACCTAGATTTACGACCATATAGTTTCCTGAAAAAACGTATTCCATTTACTTAAACATAAGATATGGCCGTTATATAGTAAAATACGAATATTTTGACACTATATAGGGAATTAAAACTAATAAGGTGCAAAATTTTGTATTAAATAACCGAATTAAAAGAAGATCTTAAGAAGAATTGAAGATCTGAACTTCAGAAAAAGCTCGAAACCTCCAATTTTTGTACGGAACTGTTTGGGGGCGAGCCCGAATCGCGTTGTACGGTTTTTTTAATTCTCTATAGCTCACTTTTCATATAGTTTGTATATTTTCGTTACTAAGTTTAAGAAATAGAAAGCATAGTGATAAATTATTATTTTCCTGTTAAGTAGTCAAAGTTTGTATGGCGTAAAATTCCGTCACCTCAAAACACAAATCAAATTTAGGAGTAAAAAGGAGAACAGTGTTTCGACTCCAGCTCCTTCCCGCCTATACTGCTTCACTGGGATTGCAGCGTGAAGCTTAAAACAAAAAGAATGCCGATTATTCATACTTCACGCTGCATCCCGCATATAGCAGGTTAGGCAGAGGGAACCTGGGAACCTAATAAGTAGTGAATTATGCCGAGAAAATATACCGATATAGAAACGAATATAGATAACCGATATAGAAAACCGATATAGATAACGATATAGAACCCCCCCTTTTGAAAAAAAAGAAGTCGGTTAATTAAACGATATTGGTATACAGGGTGGAAGAGGCAGCGCTCCATTTACAGAAACAGCATATAGGGTAAAATATTTCAAACCTATACCTAAAGAAATTAATCAAGATGTCTCAACAGTTTGGACGTAGGATTTTTTTTTCATTTCACGATTTTTATCCATACCTGTATTTCGTGTGACGCGATTACGTATAAATCCCAATAAAATAAACACTTACTACTACAAAAATACTACTAAAGGTTAAACAACTTTGAACTTTATCGCCAATACATACGACTCGATTTCGAAATGAGGCGTGTGCGGCGGTGTTCCTTTGATAGGTTTATGTGTGCGTGCGTCATCCTTACAAATGGCGTTTTGTTTTAAAATGGCAATTTTATTATTTATTTTGTTTGAATAAAAAACTTTTTCATTTTTGGGAATTTATTTTTTTCTGAATTATATTAGGCTTTTATAGAGTAGTTAAAACTGTGGTTTCATTTAATGTGGTGCTGACACTTCCACCCTGTATATTGTAAAATGTTGGCCTTTCTTTACATATAAAAATGTACCTATCGTGTGATTCGTATTCACAATCACAAATACACACATTTACATTTACATATTTAGAGGGCGTGACTCGAACGCGATGGTTGTGGGTTCGATCCCAACTCGAGGAAATTAATTATTATTTGATAATTATTTTAATGTCTTCACCAGGCACCAAGGCAAAAACCCGGCGTTCACGCCACTCAGCACGCAATGTCTCGGGGTTTATATACGACTTATTAATAGGCTCATTTTAATATATACACATGTGTAGACAAAGTGTGAGTATAAGAAACAATAAAGTAATTTTATATATTTACTTACTAACTAACTAGCTGACTAGCTGACTAGCTGACTAGCTGACTAGCTGACTAGCTGACTAGCTGACTAGCTGACTAGCTGACTAGCTGACTAGCTGACTAGCTGACTAGCTGACTAGCTGACTAGCTGACTAGCTGACTAGCTGACTAGCTGACTAGCTGACTAGCTGACTAGCTGACTAGCTGACTAGCTAGTCAGCTAGTCAGCTAGTCAGCTATCAGGATAGCCGAATAGCCGAATAGCCGGATAGCCGGATAGCCGAATAGCTGGATAGCTGAATAGCTGAATAGCTGAATAGCTGAATAGCTCAATAGCTGACTAGCTGACTAACTGACTAACTATTTATCTAACTGATTAACTA
>JAATLQ010037896.1:0-14497 GCA_013421005.1 Heliconius erato x Heliconius himera | reverse complement strand
TGACTCGCTAACTAGCTCACTAACTAGCTAACTAGCTAACAATTACAGGTGTTGACATGCCAGTTTACATAAATATTGTACCTCTTGTGCCACTGCGCCTGCCTGCCTACTGGCGTAGTAACAACATCTGTAAATCTGTAATCCATGTAAATAAAAAATCGTTTAAAAAAATTAAATGATTTGGGATTCTGTTTTAGTCTATTTTTTTTATTAGGTATTTAATACCTTTCAATAATTATTGACTTTTATAAATTATAATCCTTTGGAGAGGTACAGGGCTTTACACCAAAATAGATATTTATGAATTTGCCGTGATTTTTGAATAATCGTTCTCGTTATTATATTTAAAACATTCTAACATTATGTCTTTTTGAAAGAATGATGAAGAGAAAGATAAAAAGCAAAATGGGAAACTAAGTAACTTATCTCAATGTTCTCTTTGTCTAACCACACACGATGTGGAAAATGCGTGAGGATACTCGTAAAAGCATTTTAAACTAACAACTTAATTTTTTTGTAGATTAACTTAATGAAATAAATAAAATTAAAATTAAATTAAATTAGCTTCACGCTGTATCCCGCACACAGCAGGGTAGGGGGTTGCAGTCACACCTCGTGCCGCTGCGCCACGACCGGCCTCAAAATTAACTTAATGAATTATAATAAAAAGTTTTAATAAAACCTTTACTACACGAAGCTTCACGTTTTTTTCCCATATAACGGTAGGCGGACGGAACCTACTGATGATACATTGCATTCTCAATTTTCGCCCAATTTTCGAGATATTTAGTGAGTCAGAACTCAACACCGATGTTCGCTTACCAAAGCGGGGCAAACGACAAAATTAAATACAAACTTTTTCCTAAATCTGGATCGAATCCACAACCACCACTACGCCACAACATCCATAATTACAAATTAAATTTATAATTTCACTAATCTCCATATAAATTTATTTATGAATCATATCCCCAACGACGTGCAAAAGAAAACCAATCTGGATTTTTCAGTGAAAAAAACAAAAGAGCGCACCATCTATGCACGCGAGTCAATTTATTTAACGAAAGCTTACGGATTAAAGTCATTTCTTTGCCGGTGCTGGGACGAGGTTGGGAAAATTAACACTTCCTACTGGTTTATAATCATTTAACATCTAGTACTTATTGTTGTTTGAAAATAATGAAAAATATTTAATAATATACTTAACTTATTTGAGAGGTGATTCGTTCAATTTTCATTTTTATGTATTTTATTAATTGACTGATGTTTTGAGTTTTGACTCCACAAACGCGGAGTTGTGTTCCGCCACTGAAATCGCAATGTGTCGATTTTGTGAGGATAGGAAATTAATTTCTCTCTTTTTAGGGATTACGAGCAATAACGCGCGAAATTAAAAATATTAAAACAGCTAAAAATATAGCTAAAATTTTACTACGCATTATTTGCCGTATAAAACCACAACAAAATTAAATAAACTTTTACATTAAAGTAGATTAATTAGTATATGGTGAAGCCGCGTTTAGGTAGCTAGTCACGCGGCTTCGGCCGCTTATAATTATTGTTATATTACAACCAAATTATACAAAATCTTTATATACATTTTAACCTACGTGTTTTTCTGACGTATAAACTATATTACACTAAAGTTTCATCAAAATTCGTTTAGTAGTTTTTGTGTGAAAGTGAAACGAACATCCATCATGATAAACTTTCGCATTTATAACAGTACTAGGATTATGATGTTTTTCTTATGATATGAAAATGATGAAATATGCTCTACGATTGTTGCTTAATAAATAAATTATATTTTTTTCATAATTATTCAAAAACGGAGAAACTAATGAATAGAGAAATGTAGAGCAAAAAAATATTCAACTGTAAAACGGCCAATTCTTTGTAAATATCACAAGAAAATAAATAAATATTATTTATTTATTTTCTTCAATTGAGCGTATTTCTGACCTTTGCCAGGTTCAGCTCCGCCCACTGGCGGGCCCCGGCCGCATCCGAGTGCCGGCTCGCTTCCGGGAAACTTCGCATTTCCAATAATTACTCAGGCTAATATATATATGTGTTTTAAATGTACATTTCACTATATATAACATTCGTTATTTTGATCAAACTTAAGAATTCCATGTATTTATATATAGATAGTACACGAGTACAGTGAAAAACCAATTAATGTGTATATATTGACAGGTATGGCCGATACGTAGAATTTTATATTTAGAGTGGTAAAATTTGCTTAAATAAATTATTATTTTAAATTTTAATTATACGTACAAGAGGCAGGTTGTGCGTTCGATTCTCACTCGAAGTAATAAATCAGGTTCACGCTGTAATAAAATATTTATTATATATTACATATTTATATATTTCGTTCTACTAACAAAGTGCGGCGTTGAGTTCCGAAACTCAACACGTACTGCCTCCACACTTCGGCGGAAAATGGGAACGGAATTGTCTTAATGAGAATGAAGTGTATTAACAGTAGGTGGCCTCTGCTTTCTCTGATATGTGCGAGATACAGCGTGAAATCAAAATTAAAAAAACAAAGAATAGTTGAATCTATAACGAACATGTCTAATTATAGTGTAAGAAACTTGCTCGGTACATCTTTAATGTCCTATATCGCTTCGCTTTAGTCCGAAGAGGCTTGAGGCCAGTCGTGGCGCAGCGGCACAAAGTGTGACTCTAAATCGACTGGTTGTGGGTTCGATCCGCACTCGAGGAGATGAAATATTTACTTAAATTTATATTTCCATTTCTTCGCCCTGGTGTCGAGGCAAAGCGCGGCGTTGAGTTCTGCCACTCAACACGCAATGCCTCCAGTATTCGGCAGAAAGTGGGGAACGGAGTGCCTTAACACTAGGTTCCCTCTGCCTACCCTGCTGTGTGCGGGATACAGCGTGAAGCTGATTTTTTTTTTTAGTCCGAAGAAAAAATACTGAAGAAAAAATACTAAAAAACAGACACATTCATAGATGTTTGAGAGAAGTGAGTGGTGGGTGGTGAGTGGTTTTGTAGAAGTAAGAAGTCGGTTCAAACTCAATTTTGTTACTCGAACCACTCCATGTATAATTTACCCACCTACGTATATTGAAAATCAATCGAGGCCAGTCACATGGCGCAGAGGCTTAAAGTCTGACTATAAACGGTTGTGGGTTCGATATCTACTCGAGGATAAAGTATATTTAATATTTTCATTTCTTCGCCCTGACAGGTATCCGCATATAGTACCGCCACTCAACACTCAATGATTACAAAATTTGGCGGAAAATCAGATACGGACTGTTTTACCATTAGGTTCCCTCTGCCTACCCTGGAAAAACAGTGTGAAGCTGATTTTTAAATTTAAAATCATGTTTATCGATAATATTAACTAAAGAAAAAGTTATTAATGTATTTTTTAATTTCTAATACTTATCCCTTTTCTCCCCACTTTTTGCCTAATTCTGGAGATATTAGATGTTGAGTGGCGGAACTCAACGCTGCCCTTTGACTCGACACAAGAAAGAAGAAATGGAAATATAAATTTTTAAATAAATATTTTTATTTTTCCGAGTGACGATCGAACCCATAACCAGACGGTTTACAGACACACTTTGTGCCCCTGCGCCACGACTGGTTCATAGATTGTATAAATTCTCCTATAAGTCGCTAAAATAATTTACGTTTGTTTATTATGTATATGGGTGCAGAAAAGGAAGCATATAATCTAATATTATGATAGTGAAAAAGCAAAGTAAATATGTAACATTAATTAATTACTATTATCTATTTGATATCTCATATTCACCTATATTTATTATTTATCTTTTTTTGGTTTTGCTATAAATTTTTAACAATTTTTTTCTATGGAAAAGACAAGGCAATGCACCGCTGCCCACGACGCGTGCAACACCAGAGGAGCTACAGGTGCGTTGCCGGCCTACAAGGTGGACATAGATGTGCTTTTAAAAGGTACGCAATTCATATCGTTACCTGAAAACACTGCCGCAGATAGGCCATTTCTCAGGTACGTTCCTACAAAACAGCAAAATTGTGAAGTGCCACGTAACTAGATGATGAGATATACTTACACTGAATTACTCAAGTTCTATCAGCGTTTGCCAGATGTCCCGATGTTTGGCCCAAAATTATAATTGGGATAGACATGATCCTGATTTTACGTGAATTATTCCACGCACTTTCAGAATTGTACTTCATTACTTTGTTTTTTTTAATATGTTACCCTGTGACAAAATCTTGCAACGATGAATTAGACGGCGTGAGATATAATACTGACCACCAATTGAGAAAAGCGCCTTCGAAGTTTATACGAAGGCTGCTAAACTTGTTTAAACAGAAAAGAGACTTTGACTGTCTACATACATAGACACATAGAGATCTTTTGATTATGAATAATTGGAAAAGATAAAACTCAAACAGTCCTGGTGCAGTGAGACAGTGTACGACTATGAAAATATTAAACATTTCATTTTATCGAGTCGGATTCGAACCCACAACCTCTCACGTGTACAGTCACACACTTGTGCCACTACGCGACTGGCCTCCTGGCTTCACCGGAAGAGATTTATATATATAATACGTAGTAGTAGTTTTAACCGCACTGGCAATACAACGAACAATACTTAGTTCTCTTCACATACGACCTCCTGAATTCTGGCAGAAAGCAGAGAATCAAACTGATTTGACATGAGGTTTTCTCCGCCTACCCTGCTATACACGGAATAAAGTGCGAAGTAATGTAAGTAGTAGCAACTTAGTGAGTAGCCCATGAACTCAAACTCATTGTCTTTAACACAAATGGAAATAGAGTGACCTGATTCTTCTTCAATCTTCTCTAACAAGAGAGATATCACGATAATATTATTACTGTTTTTTCTTATTAATTTACTAAAGTATCCTAAGTACATAAGAAAATAATACTTGAAAAATACTTTAGTATATTAAACAAAATTTTGCAGCTTTTACTATAATCAATACGGGGTATATAGAAATAGCGTCGTCAGCTGATAGCGCCATCTAGTTTGGTATGTGGGTTATAGAGTTAGTTACAAACAAACAGTGGCGAAAATATATAAATGTTTCTGTAATTTAAATAAAATATGTATATTAAAATAAGTATTCAGATAGTGTAAGCTTCAAAGTGTTATATATGTATTTTAAGTTTTTTTTAAATAGTTAACTGTATTGGATAGTGCTTACCTTAATACTTCTTTGTCTCAAATTCAAGAACTTAATGTTCGATTTCTACGTTTTTGACCAGAGTATTATTAATTTTAGTAAAAAAATTAAAATCGATATAAAATGAAAAGTATAGTCAAAGTTCACAAAATATATCTATTTATAATTTATTTAAATGGCAAATGTTTTAATTAAAAAATAATTTCAGTTTTGAGGCTGTCGTGGCGCAGGGGTGTGACCGTAGCGCGACGGTTGTGGGTTAGATCCCTACTCAGGGGGTTGGAGTATTATTTATTAACATTTTCATTTTTCTCTCTGGTCCCAAGGCAAAAGCCTGGCGTTGAGTTTCACTACTCAATATGCCTCGAAAAATTCGGTAGAAAGGAACGGAGTGTCTTAAAACTAGGTTCCCTTTATCTACCCTGCTGTATGCGGAATACAGCGTGATTCAGATGTTTTTAAATTTAAGTTTTCTCAAATTTAAATGAGACGTTGAGCTCTACCATTTAACACTGCTGCTGCCACAGTATCTCGAATCCGCATAAAACGTGTAGCAGAAGAATTGTTTCTTTTTTATGTTTGCCTATGATTAATATTTCCTAAAAAAATATATAAATCAGCTTCACGCTGTATTCCACTCACAGCAGGGTAGGCAGAGGGACCGTAGTGTTAAGACACTCCGTTCTCCACTTTACGCCGAAATCTGGAGGCATTGCGTCTTGGGTGGGAGAACTCAACGCCGCGCTTTGCCTCGACACCAGAGCTAAGACATGGAAATATACATTTAAGTAAATATTTCATTTCCTCAAGTAGGGATCGAACCCACAACCAGTCGGCTTTACAGTCACACTTTACGCCCCTGTGCCACGACTGGCCTCTAAAAAAATACATAATAACATTTTATATATATCAGTTTATTTAAAATATTCTAGTGAAATAAGTATCAAGGTATCTATAATATAAACCTATATATTATATATAAATACAAACATAGAATATATGTTATAATAACATAAAATAAGAAAAAATATAAAAGTAATTTTAAACCTCTTTGACTTTTAGCCTTTTGCTGTTAATATCACTGTTATTTTTTATTTATCCTTTACTTACTATATATAAAGTTTATAGAGCTGGTGCCGAGTAAGAAATAACGCCCACGAATGGAGGCTATTCTAGCGCAGTGCGGTTCGTTTTAAAAGAGATGGTTATGGCTTCGAATACTACTAAGGAAGTTAACCCACATAAATGTTTTGGTTAAACAAGATCAATTATCTAGATAAAATTAGAGTAATATCTTTTAAAAAAAAAGAAATTATTTAAAAAAAAGAAATTGAACAATAGAATAAGTCTTGCCTTTTTTTCGTAGTTGGTAACAGGTACGTAAAAATTAAATTGTATTCTAGAGACATTGCCAGTTGAGTGGCGAAACTCAATTCCGCGCTTTTGCCTCAACACAAGAGCGAAGAAATAAAAATATTAAATATTTTATTTCATCAAGTGGAAATCGAACCCACAACCTATCACGTTTACAGCTACACGTTTGTGCCGCTAAAAGAATAGTCGAAACTTAAATCTTTTGAGATTTTATTTGATTTGGCTATTAAAAATTGTCGTATTTAATAGAAAAAAGGTTTAGTAATTTTATTTCTATCTAGGTACGCGATCGAGTTTAATGTGGATTTTCCTGTGTTCTCTTCCAGCGGGAATGTCGGGATAAAAAGTTCTATATCCTCCTCTCTCCGACAGTGAAAATTCCATTCCAAAAATCAATTCCAAACATTAGCCCGGACAAACAGTAAGACAGACAGACAAAAGTTTTAGTATTGTGTAAATAATTATATGCACTTAAAAAATCATGGTTACTACTCACCATTCCATACTCAACTTTTGCTAAGTTATATTTTATTAATTCTTATAATTTAGCTGGGTTATTATAGTTCTTCATCACATATTTAAAAAAAATAATTTCTATATATCAAAGAAAAGACGAACGCACGAACAGTTGAACAGATAGGCAGACAAAAATATAAATATCATTGATTGAAAATATAGTAGTTATCTTATACGGCGCTAATACTAATCAAGACACTTCGTTCTCCACTTTTCGCCTAAATTCAAGTGCGGTGTTCCACTTCATATAGAGCAAAAGAATCCGCTAAACTCCGCTTGAGTCATTGTACAGCTAGTGAGTTCCAATCCCGAAGAAGAAGTGGAGCGCAGCCAAGCGGAGAAATAACGAAGAGTTTCTTTGAGTTGAGGCCAGTTGTGGCGCAGGGGCACGAAGTGTGACTGTAAAACCGACTGGTTGTGGGTTCGATCTCCACTCGAGGAGATGAAATATTTACTTTAATTTATATTTCTATTTCTTCGCTCTGGTGTCGAGGTTAAGCGCGGCGTTGAGTTCTGCCACTCAACACGCAATGCTTCCAGAATTCGGCAGAAAGTGGGGAACGGAGCGTCTAAACACTAGGTTCCATCTGCCTACCCTGCTGTGTGCGGGATACAGCGTGAAGCTGATTATTACCAAACTTGTCTCTCCAAGAATATTTGAATAATTTGGAAGACATTTATACATCTGTCTGTCGTAAAGAAAAAAATAGGGAGGAGCAATTCCATGAACTGAAAATGAAATTCTAAGAAACAGCGATCACAGTTAATATAAGATGTTGTTATTTGTATAGCGTACGTTCCCATGTTTTGGAAGATTTTGTTTTATACTAAGTTTATAGTATAAAATATATTCTTACTAGACTCATTGATAAAAAATATATATTATTAGTTTTTTTAGTTTTATTATTAATGAGGCCGTCGTGGCGCAGGTACACTACGGTACGGTACCACACTCAAGGGAATGATTTATTATTTCTTAAAGTTTTTATTTCTTCGTTCTCGCACCAATACAAAACCCCGGCGTTGAGTTCCGAGTGTCTTAACACTAGGTTTCCTCTGCCTACCTTATGTATACAGAATACAGCGTGAATCTGATTTATTTATTTTAATAACTACTAATATGAAAAAAGACCTATTATGTTTATATTTTTATAAATTAATATTTTCTTATTTTATTAATGGCAATGTTCGGCTAGTAGCAGCCATTATTTCTGTTGTAAATATGTCATATGTAAAAATGGCAAATCGTCGCAGTGGTGGCACAATTGAAACCTGATTGTGCTCGATGGTTGTGGGTTCAAGTCTTAGTTTAAAAAGTGATTGATAATATTTAGAATATAAAATTTTTCACGTTCTAGCTATCCAAAGTAACACTTAATGTAAGGTTCCTACAGGTACGTCATACCTGCAGAAACCTAGGTCCAGGTATCACGTACATGTTCCTACATGTAATGTTAGGTTCCTACCTAGCATTACTAATAGTTTGAGTAAAAAAAAAACTCTTTCCAGAAGGACATCAGCGTACACCACTCTTTTCTTCTTTGAAAGACTTCAAATAATTTCAAAGACGAAAAAGTTAAGAAATAAAGAATTTATTTTGTAATTTAATAATATTTTTAGATCAATTTATTTTATAAAATCTAAAATCGTTTAACTGATTAATTCATCCTAAATTAATTATTTAAAGTCTTAATATTAAAATGGTCAAATATGGCGTTACTTATGTGACCTACATCAATGGTAATTTGTTAGAAACAATAATAATATTTAAATAAACGCTTGTTTTACTCAATTATTACTTATAAAAGAAGGTAATGTGAACTGTAAGCCGTGACCTATAACCGTATCCATGAGTAAGTTCATAGAAAATAAAAAGGTCAAAAGTATTTCTCTCCTTTTGAATATTAGGCGTTCACTTCAGCTGTAGATTTCAATTGTTTTTTTTATAAATGTAATATTTTTTTTTATTTATAAGACGAAACACAAATGGTAGATAAGGTTTTCAATGTTAACTAAAAAAAGAGAAAAGATTTTTAAAGTTTTTTCTTCATAATAAAACCTTTACCAAAATATTCTTTCATGTTGGGAAACAATAAAAATACGCAATTATTGTACCTAGAAATGGTAAGCGAACCCACAACCACTGCATATAGATACAGATATATCTGAACTGAACTACAATGGCGTCTAGTATTTATATGAGAGATATCAATATATAAAGAATAAATTTAACATGAACATATTTTATAATCTGCCAATATAAAATTTATAATTTGGTAGAGAAATTTCAAATTTCGAACTAGTATAAGTAAAACAAACATGGCGCACGTTCAGAAACCGCACTACAGTAATGAGCACGCCGCGATCGCCCTACTTACTACGAAGTTACCGTTCCCGAACGTTGGCGAAATTTTGGCGGGAGTTGTTCATCTTTGTCATGAAAAATTGTATTTTAACAATCGCTGATAGAATAAGTTTTATGTGAAATGTTATAATAGATACAAAAATAATCGGAAATTCGACACTAAAACACAATTAAATGTTGATATTTAAAATTGGTTTTGTTAGAGTGAATCAGCAGACGCGGCACACGTTCAAAAACCGCACTTTGGTAATGAGTACGGCTCGGCTGTCCCAAAGCCTGTTAATGTATACAATTTTCATTTAAGTTTTGTAAGTATTATTGTTATTATTATCATATGAATTAAACTAAGAGTGTGCTTTGAAATAATTTTAGTTTAGCGTTATATTAGAAAGTGCAAGTGGAAACTTTGTGGGAATGTTAGGGTGTTTGGAGTGTCGAACGATAGCGACGGTTTGGCGGGAATCCTAGGTCTTAGCACTGACAGACATTACACAACACGGCGCCACCTCGCGTTATATGGCGCCAAACTATTCTTTTCGTGAAAATACTTTCCCGAGTTTTGCTTTCAATAAAGTTGTCTGTCAAGCGCTCACTTTCCTTTTAAGAAACAAATGGAAACTAGAAGTGCGTTAATTTTAGTTGAGTTACACTTTTAATGTAATGGAGGGACTTCCCTAAAAGTGGGGTATACATGACACTAGTGCTTGAAATCATTTATCTAATAACATGTCTTTGTCTTTTTTGAGTTATCACTTGTACCTGGTGATAACTCAACAAAGAAATAGACTCTTGCTATACGTAAATAACATTTATGTAACCAGAGAAATCTTTAGTGGAGTCAAATCGAATCACAACTCTATTCAACGCCGCAGCGACACTCCACATTAAAATGAAATCTCGGTTATACTAAAAAGTGCAAGCAACAAAGCACCCACGAGGCACATTTGAAAACGTTGCAGGTTCTCTTAGAGAGGTGGAGAGACGAAAAGGAAACGCGACATCTATGAGTGACGCCGCAAACTTCAGCGAGCAGAAATGCGTTTACAATCTTTATTATCAGCAGCGGTAATGGTACTACAAATTTAGTTCTTGCCCTACAAAAAGCGTTTCTCCTTTCATAATAATAAGAATACGTCGAGCGAGTCGGTCGGTCGGCGCGCTCGCTCGTTGGCGGCGCGCGCGTGTGTGCGTGGCCGCCCGCGCCCCCCCTCCGCCCCTCCCGCACCCCTCCCGCCCCCCGCGCTCCCCCTGCGCGCCCCCGCGGCGCAGCTTTCTGTTCGCTTATATAACGACGTCCATGTATATAGTACGGTCGGTACATAATGTACACTGTGAATAGCGAGCTATGTGCTGCCACCTAGCGGCCCGCTCCACTGCCGCCTGGCCGCCACAGACTATCTACGCTGAACTCGTGTTTTTGATTTCTCGTTCTCCCATACATACGCCGTACGCCGTACGACATTACGCTCAAGGACCTTCGGTTTACTAGTTTCATTTATTTTTGTACACTACTGGGGAAACTTTATTTTTCCTTATATACAGACTTGTAAATAATATTGTATATTTTTATTTTATGCTGTTTTTAATATTATTTCTTTGGCTAAATAAGAAAAGGTAGCTGTAGACTGGTCACAGTTATGAATATGTGTATGTAAATGCTACAATACTTTTAAATCCTACAGCTACTAAAACATTTAAGTATAATCAATATATTTTATTGACTTGAATGTGAAATAAATACTTACAGACACATTACTACCTATAATTTTGATTTTGAACCTAAATTTATATAAGTACTTTTATCTATATATTAATACTCGTCTCAAATATATCTCAAGCTTCGCAGAACAGTATACGTAATAAATTACATCAAAATTTCTAAATAGAGTGCCTCTACATTCATATATATATACTAAATGTTATATAATAATAAAAATTACAAGAAAAAACATATTTTTATTTAATATGTTTATAAAATATGAAATATTCCAAATTAGTTAGTCTGTGGCACCGAGCGACTGGCAGGCGCTCGCCTTCGTAGGGTATTCTTTCGGTATTACGGCTCGACTTGGCTCGCCCCTGCCGTCGCGTCTCTCGAGCTCGAGATCGAGCCAAGTGGGGCCAGCGGGTGCCCGAGCTCGAGCCACCAGCAACGGGGAAATTTCACAAGCAGCCATCCATGACGCAGCCGACTTACCCGTGGCGCCCAGTCCGACATGTCTTTAAAATGGCGCGCTAGCCTTTCGTTTTTGAACGTAACGAAATAAGGCAGCCATATTAAAAGTCTTCTATTATTTTTTAGAACTAGTTGTAGTATATGTGAGTTCTACGAATCCGTTGTTTTACTTTTCGTTTGTTTTTAAGCTTATTTGTCTATAACTAAGTAATTACCGTTTTCTGTGTATATCTGTAATGGATACTACTTTTATACGTTTTACTGGATTGTCTGTACTTACATGAACTAATTATATAATGTTACGTTATAGCTAGGAAACTTGGAAATTATTATATCATATTTTTGGATAAATGGATATATCTACTACAATAACCTTCTTTTTTTGCTTTATGCTGTATCGTCGCACATAGCAGGGTAGCTAGGAAAAACGTGGGAAACTAGTGTTGAGACACTCCCGATCCAGACTCTGCCGAATTCTGGAGGGATTGCGTATTGAGTGGCGAAACATAACGCCAGAATATCTACTTATTATAACTTTAAAATAAATTCTCCCTCTCTACATACAATATTATTGATCCAAAAAACAAAAAATATATATTTATATTTACAAACACGAATAAACATAACAATAAACTGTAAAATATTGATTTTAATATTACATGTTATAGCATCAGTTTTTATTTTTGAAAGAAAATTATATAATAAACTCGAATAAACCTGTAGCGTATTCGATTACCGTTACTGTTTGGAGTGTGGAGTGCGTCATACAATGTAGCTTACATTCCAGATTGAGTTCTGAACTGGCGATGTGGAAGGAGAGGAACAATGCCGTCATGATCGTGGCTGAAGTTAAAAGTTAAGGGCACTATACCATGTGTTCGAGGAACATCCCCGAGTGACGGATTTGCCATCTGTTGCCTGAGAATGGGATGCTTCTCTTGGAAATGGCATCATTTCTATGTAAAGTAATTACTTTATTAAAATTAGACTTTATTATTTTTTTAATAGGATATCCTGGACACCAAGAATTAGTAGTTACCCCTGACAAGCAAGGTTCGGCCATTTTTTGGCCGAAACCGAAACTACGGCCGAACTAACGATTTTTAACTAAAACTGGCCGGAATGGAAACTTCGCTCCGTCACTATTAATAAAAGAAATAGATCTACTAACTGTTACTTAGTTACTATTATAGCTGAAAAAATATTTAAAAAAAAACGCAATTCTTTAAGATTTTTTGGACTATCTATTAATAAAACATATAATTAAGCACATTACAAGATATAAACACTGCAAAATAGTTCTCCAAGTCATTCTGATACCATTTTTAAAACAATCTTTGTTTCAAAAGATAAGATTACTTACACAATTATAGCTATTATTTCGTTGGAATAAGAGCTATAATGTATTGGAATGATTCCCGTTCAGTTTTTAGTTCGGAGTCGCGTGTCGCATGTCAATGACTCGGCGGAGCTCGAGCACTGCGCGCAATGGACGCGAAACAGAAAAACCGATTGTTATATTATAACATATTGCTGTATTTCTAGGTATTAACCGACCTTCAGGAGAAGAGGGAAAGAGTTGAATATTTTAATAATTTTTAAATCAATTTTATTAAACTTTGAATTTGCTTAATTGATAATTATAATTAACTATAGCGGTGTAGTTTGTTGTTACAATCAAAATTCTTCATATTTCAAATTTTAAAATAATTTGGAAAAACTAGAACTTCTTATTTTTTGAAATACAAACAAAAATCGTGTATACGTTTTTGTAAATTATATAAGTACTTCATATCTATATACATATAAGTTATATACTATTATACTTTTTAATTTCATATGCGTTTTATGTAATAAAAAATCTATTGTTTAAAAATTTGACTTCACATGTCTTATTCTCGTTTGTATGAAGTAAAGGCGATGTGATGAGAAGTGGCAATAATAAATGAGAAATTTATAAAAACCTTCCTTAAATTAAGCTATATAAATAATTTCATCTAAAACATAATTATTGATTATATTTTGTTACTTTACTTTAGTTATTTCGATTCTCTAAAAAATATTTTTGTAGTTTCTTGTTATCTTATTGCGGCTGTTGGTGATTCATTTAATTTTATATTTTAATTCTTCAAACATAAGGTCTAGATTACGATCGCCCTCGACTGTCTCTATATTAAAAGTTACTTCTAAGAAATTTCCAACACTTTTAAAGTCTAAATTACCTAATATCATGTATAAATATGTAGGAATAAACCAGAATATAGTGATACTGTATACTTATAAAAACATAAAGTTATGGAATGTACATGCATACAGTAATTCCTACGTATCTCTACTTTTATAGAGTTGACTATTAATGAGTGGTGAGCTAGTTAATAACAGATAATCTAGACAACCACCAGGGCCGAGTGCAGTCAGCGCCACCACGAGGCCGGGCTCCTCAGCCACGACCAGCGCGACACCGGTCCCTGCGCGGAGCGCGCGCGGCACCATTTACATCGTTATCACCGCCCTGATAACGGCGGCGCTCCAAATAGAGCGACAGACGAAAACGGACCTAAAGTTTTCCAAGAGGCGGCGCGCAAACAGCATCGTCTCCGGCCTCGTCCGCTCACCGGCGAGGTGGCGAGTGGCGGATCGAGAACATTCTGCGCGGCCGAGGTCGTTGGAAAAAGAGGCGTCGTTTCAAAATACCTATTTCGGTATTTCAGGAGCGAAATCAACTTCATAACAATTAACGATACGACCCCCGCCTCCAAATTCCTCGCCCCGAGCGTGCCCGCTCGGCGCTATACGTGGCGATACGACGCCTTCGCATAGATAGAATAGAGAGCGGTTTCGGAGCGCACGCACACACGCGCGCCCGTGTGCGCCGC